>JASAOP010002682.1:0-52536 GCA_030849055.1 Crithidia thermophila
CACCGCACACCTGCACTCCGTCCTGACGCAAGTGTTAAACCAGTGCAGTCGTCTCGACCTCCGCGGAGCTGCGCTGAAGCACCTGCACTTCCTCGAGGTCCGCTTCCAGCGCCAACAGCAGGCGCCAGAACTCGCCGATCTTCAGCAACTCCAGGCGCCTTGCGACGTGGTGGTGGCCTACCTTCGCACGCTGCTTTCGTCGTTGCAGTGGGAAACAGTGGCACCCGCTAAAACCGGGAACACCCGCTCCTCTTTTTGGGGACTGACCGACGAGGCCAGCACGCGGGTGCTGGACGCGCTGCTAACAGCGGTGCAGGCGTGGCTGTCCACCAGCCGCCACGCCGGGTTTCCCGTGTCGCGTTTTTTGAACGGGGTGCCCGTAGCCGAGGTGCCGTGGCTCTCCGGCTTTTTCACGGTGCCGACGTCCCCGTCACCCGCGGCGTCGCGTCATGCACGCTTGCAGCGCTCGCAGGTGCAGCAGCGCGTGTGGCAGCAGTTCGTTCTTTTCCTGACGCAGGACATTATCCCTTTTCTGCTGCGCGCCTCTTTCGCTGTCACGTGGAGCGCGAAGAATCCAAACCGTCTCCTCTTCTTTCCTGCGTCGGTGTGGCACCGGGTGGTGCGTGGCGAGCTGCGCCGCACAGTTGGTCCACCTTCCTGTGGCAGGGACAACGCCGACGATGCTGGCGTGCATGAAGACAAGGCGAAGGAGGAGGAGGAGAGAAGAGTGGAGCTCGCGACAGTCCTGCCGAGACGACGCAAAAAGGAAAGTCGTGCAGTGAAGGGGAGAATGCAACCTATCGCATTGTCCTCGCGAGAAGCGTCGTTGGCGGAGTTGGACCAGCGCGGGGCTGCAGCAGTTCTCCGCACACGCCCCAACGCCCCGTCGCTGCTGTACGCCGGCGTGCGCTTCCGGCCGGACGGACGCAAGTTGCGGCCCATCGCTGTCTTGCGCACGGCGTCTCTGCGGTCCATCAAAGCGATGGCGCGTGGACGGCCCAGCCCGTACAGCCAACCCGTCACCCTGCTGAAAAGGATGGTGAATGTTGTCTGTGCGCTCCACGTGTCGCTGCCTTCTTCATCATCCGCTATGGTGCTGTGGCTTTCACGAAAGATGAAAACGCGCAATGGCGGTGACGCAGCCGTCACGCACCCTTGCACGTCGCTGCCACTGCCACCGCCACCACCACCATCAAGTGCGTCCCCTCACAAGGCGGCGTTGCAGCGCGCCTTTCGATGTCTCGTGAGCGGCGTTGAGGAGCGGCGTGTGGCGAGCGGGCTGCCTCGGCTCAGCAACCTCTCTCACCAAGACGAGTACGTGGAGCTGCGCAGCTTTTGCGAGGATGTGCGACGTGGCAGTACTGCACCTGAAGATGCACGAGGGAATCTGGTAAATCAGGAAGCCAGCTCATCTTCTCGCGTGTGCTTGGTGCGCAGTGACGCGTCACGCTGTTACGACAGCTTACCACAACCGCGTGTGCTGCAGGAGGCGCTGTCCCTCATTGCCCACGATGCATATCGATCGCTCGTGTTCACAGACGTGTATGCGGCGCCTCCCAGGAGCTCAACACTTGCGACGGCGCCTGTCTTGCAGGCCGCATCCGTGAAGCGCACAGTACCACTCGAAGAGCTTGCTAGCGGAAACATTGCTGCCATTCCGCGGGGCCACATCTACTGGGAGGAGGAAGGCAAAGATGCCCAAAGCGGTGCTGGTGCGTCTGCGGCGGACGTGGATGGGAACGCGGCTCGCGCGCTTCTTCGCGAGCACCTCCAGCGTCATTTGGTGGTTCTGCGCGGCACGTTGTACGAGCAGCACACCGGCATTGTGCAGGGCTCACCGGTGGCGATGCTGCTGTGCGATCAGCTCTTCTGTGCGTCTGTGGACACGCAGCTCTCGGCCATCCTCAGCGAACACGCCGAGCGCTCCCTGCTGCTGCGGCGCGTTGACGACGTGTTGGTCGCCACAACGTCTGCGGTGGCCGCGCAGCGGTGCTGGAGCGCCATGGCGGACGGCTGGCCCTCCGTGGGTTACTTCAGCAACCCCGCGAAGCTCACGCTGGCGTCGTCGGAGGGCCGCCGCGTGCCGTGGTGCGGATTGCTCCTCCACGACACCACGCTCGAAGTGAGTGTGCAGTGGCAGCGCATGGCGCCTCTGCTGACGTCGCTGCTGGTGTCCGACACCCGTCGCTCGCCCATCGGCGACTCCGCCCCTCTGCTCTTCACGCAGCGCATCATGGCTGTCGTGCACCTACGGGTGCCCCCGACAGCGCTGTGTTGCCGCATGAACTCCACGGCGCGCCAGCTGCAAACTTTTTACGAGGCGGCCTTGATCTGGAGTCGGCTTGTGCTGCGTCAGGTGCAGGATACGCTGCCTGTGGCACACCACCGCTGCGTCGCTGTGCTGCTGCTCCGCCCCCTCGCTGCCTGCGTGGCACGTCTGCATCGTCTCTTGAGACGTCACAGCGCCTTCTTGCAGGCGCGGCAGTCGAGCTGCTCGGTGACGCCAGCGGAGGTGCGGGCCTGCGTGTTGTCGGCGCTCCACCGCACCCTGCAGGCAAGACTACGGCAACTCGTGGCGGCAGCGGCAGAAATGCGTGGCGTGCGGCAACGCAAGCCTGGACGGTGTGGTGTGCAAAGTGAAAGGAGTGACCTTACCCGTGAGACAAGGCGGTCATGCAAACGCGCCGTGCAGCTTCAAAAGCAGACCGAGCTGTCTTTGCGATCGTTCTGGTGGTGCGCGGCTGCTGAGGGGGAGAGGCAGTGGCGCGGCGCTCTCGCTGCTTTAGAAGAGAATTCTTCACCGAGCACTGTGAAGGCGGAGTCGAGGGGGGAAGCGGCGCGCCTTCTTCGCGACTCCACATCGTCTTCGCTGCACGCCAAATCTTTGAAAGCAACGCAACTGCTGTTTGGTTGCGGTGATCGTGAAGGAAAACTCGAATGACTGTCGGTCTCGCAGAGTTTGGACAGTCGCCTTTTTCTTTTTTTTAGAGTGTGCATCGCTTCAGGTTTGAACAGTTACTGCTAAAAACAACCAATTCCAAATAAAAAATTTAAATGCAGAGTTTGAAAAACATTTTTTGACTTCTGTTTTGCGTCGAACACATTTTCGACGCCATGATCGGCAACAATCTCCTTCATATTTTTTTTTTGTTAATACCTTTACCACCGCTCGGTAGTTTCTTTGCCGTTGGATACGCATGCTTTTCTTTTCTAATCTTTCTACTCTTCTTTTTTCTTCTTGTCTCAACCTTTCATTCTTATCGCTGTTACTGCGTTTTGTTAAGATTAATTAAATTCAGTTCCAGCTTCAGCTTTACCCCCCGCCCCACACATTTGTTGTCACAGCACCACACAGCAGGACATCTCAAAGGTGTACAGTAACCGTCACACCTTTCTCTTTAACAATTGGAACTTTTTCTTTTCTTTTCTTTTGTGTGTGTTTTGCTTTTTTCATAGTTCGGTTTAACTTATGATTTTCTGCTTTTATGTATCCACCCTTTTTTTTTTCTGACTTCAGTATTCTCTTCCTAACTGTATCTGCAGGCGTGTCGGCGCTTCATACACTACCGCTCCTCTTCTCGGTTTGCGCTATACCCTGAGATACACAGCACTCTTTTTGTTTTACCATCTTAATTTTTTTTCTGCTTCTGTCCCTCTATCTCGATCCATTTGAAGATGGAGACTATGGAGCACAGCCAGCCGTCCCTGTTGCAGCTGCTGGCGCCGAACACCGCAGCGGCACTCAGCTTGCGAGACAAAAAGGAGAGAGACGGGCCACGCATTTCGCCCACGTCGTCCGACTCTGCCACCTCTGCGTCTGCATCCGCGAAAGGGCTTGAAATTCTCGCCAGCAGCTCGAGTAAAGATGCCGTTGGGCCTGTGTCCGCCATGAGAGGCAACGCGTCAACCCACGCGCCAAAGCAGCCGCATTTCCTACAGGCGTATCGGGCCTGGACTACCGAAGCGAGCGGCGAGGCCAGCGTGCTTGACCGCGACGCACTGCTGACGGACGCGTCCACAACAGGACGGGCCACCTTCAGCCTTGTCGCCCGCAAGCACTCCGGCACCTACGCATTTCCCCCCTCCGCCGCCGGGGCCGGGACAGCCGCAAACGCAAGCGAAGACTCCGTGCCCTCCGCCAGCTTGGACGACGGTGCGTCCAACGGGGCCACGGCGGCGGCCTCTGCGTTCCGCTCAGCACACATGCCGCAGCGCAGCACCACAGCACGGGCCAGTATTTTCTTTCCCCCGGTCGAGGAGGCGGAGGAGGGGGAGCAGCGGGAGGCTTCGCCGCCGCCCCGTCCCCCAGCACCGCGGCCGCGTCGTGGCACCCTCGCCGGCTCCTCTGAGTTTCTTGCTGGCGTAGCCGCCACCGCGGCCGCCGCCGAAGAGGAGGAGAGCACCGACGCACTGAACGGAGACCTCGACGAGGAGGAGCGGCGCGGTCGCGTGATGGGCGGCAACGCCTCCACCGCCACCCTCGACGGTGATCTGTGGCCCGCGGAGCCGAGCAAGCAGGCAGACGCCATGGGCACGCTCTTCTCTCTCTTCTCCTCGCAGACCTCCTCCGGCTGCGCGACACCAACAAGTCAGGGCAGGCGGGAGTCGGCGAGGTGGCGGTCCACTACGCTGGCTCCGACGGCGCTTATGTGCGCCTCGTCATCGGCAGCCTCCATGCGGGCCAGCATCGGCGGTACCGCCGCCGCCGCAAGACGACCGTCGATGCTGGCGTTCAAGACGTACGCGTCGCAGTCCTCCGTGCACTCCGCAGGCTCTGACGAAAATGCGCGACGGCGGTCGCGTGTCACCTTCCTGCCGGAGCAGGACAGCGTGAGAGGGGCGGACGCGGACTTGACGCACCCCCAAAACCACGGCAGTATGCACTTGATCGCGGTGGGGGCGGAGAACGCGAACGACGACGCCGTCGACTCGCGGCTGCCACCACACCCGACGCGGAGCTCGCTGATGGAGGCGTTGAAGGAGAGCGTCACCGGGCACGACGACGGAAAGGAGGAGACAGCAGTCGATGTGGATGGTGCCGACGCGCCAGCGCACCGTGAACCGTCTGGGGTTGCGACGGATGGCGAGAGCAGCTTGGATGTTCATCCTGGACTGATGCTGCCCCACACGCACGCGAACCCGCTGACGCACGACGATGATGACGTAAATGAGGTGGGCTCCAACCTTTCCAGCGTATCCATGAACGCCAGCACCTCGACGCAGCGGCAACACACGTCGTTGCCCGTCGTGTCGGTGCCGATGGAAGACCGCATCACTTCCGCTGACTCGGTTCATGTTCACGACGAGCGTGTGCGGGGAAGCGTCGAAGATAGTCGTTCGGCGGCTGGGGAGTTCATTTCCCTCATCGACAACGCGGAGGGCCACGCGTCGTCTGTGCCGGAGCGGGACACGACGTGCTTTCTGGCGTCCACCAATTCGTGCACGGTGGCGATGACGAGCCCGCCTGTGAACCCGACCTTCCAGCCGGCGTCGCTCCCCGCCTTTTCCTTCGACGACACGCAGCAGGAGAAGAGGACCACGCTGGAGGTGCCGGAGCTCGCACGTGGAGGCCAGATAGACGGGCAGAGTCTAGACTCGTCGTTGACCACCTCTGCCAAGCTGGGCGGTGGAGCCTCGCAGACTTCCCCGCCGTTTCTCCGCAGTGCACGCGTTTTCCTTGCTCGCGCAGCCAGCCCGCTCGTCTTTTTCCTGTCAAACGCGGCGTATCGCGGTGCGGCGGTGACAAAGACGTGGGTTGTGCGCCTGCTGGGCCCGGTAAAGGTGGCGCTGCTCCATTCTTTTGCAGCCTTCTCCTTTCTTCGCAGCAGTGACAGCCGCTCGCCTTCCAGCGGAGCGCACGTGGATAAGGCTGCGAGCGCGG
Source organism: Crithidia thermophila (assembly GCA_030849055.1). NCBI lineage: Eukaryota > Euglenozoa > Kinetoplastea > Trypanosomatida > Trypanosomatidae > Crithidia > Crithidia thermophila. The sequence continues at coordinate 5,882 of JASAOP010002682.1, forward strand.
ACACGAGCAGTAGCAGCAGCACCATCACCCGCACAAACACGCACAGCGACACCAAAACTGTCTTCAGCAGCCTCAACTTTTCCGAGACGATGCACCTGTCCCTGCCACTGTCGCGGAGCGTTTCGTTGGAGATGAGTGAGGCGGAGCCGCTGCGCCGCATGCCAACAACGACCGTCCTCGACACCGCACCGCTGCCATTGACGCCGCGGCCGCCATTAAGTCTGCAGGACACGTGGAGCACCGGTGATGGGGGCAGCAGGGCCTGGTTCTCGGCCGGCTCCCAGCCGGAGCCCCGCACGGCGCTGCGTTCCTCCGCTCGCATCCGCCACCACAGCCAACGCATGGAGGGGTCTCCGTCTTCGCCACAGCTGTCGCAGCCGTCCAGCGGGCCGCGGCCGGGCGCTGGCGACGACTCCTTCGTGCTGTCCGCCCGCAGCGGGGGAACGCCGCGCTCGCCGCACCTCTCCTTTGCTGAGTCGTTCGCTGCCGCCTACGAGGGAATAGCGAACTCCGACGTCTTCAACCGCGCCACGCTGCTGCGCCTTCCCCGCACCCTCGTCTCCGCAGCCGGCGGCGTTGGCGGCAGCGTCGGGGGCAGCCTCAACCGGATGAGCCAGTCCGTCGAGCATCGCGCCTCGCCGCTGCGGTGGGAGCACACTGCGGTGACAGGGGAAAGCGTGTCGGTGCCCTCCAAGGCGGCCCTTCTCGATGACGCGTACCGCGCACAACTCTACCACGCTTTTCAGCGTCCGCCGAGCTGCTGCATTGGCGACATCACAAGCTGCCTCGCGACGTACGCGGCGATGGTGGAGACGGCGTCGAATGGGCAGCACGTGCTGAACTGGAAGGAGCTGAGTTTGCTGCTGCTGCCGGAGGACTACATCGACTACCGCGACCTCTTTCCGCCCTACCACTTCGTGACCTTCCCGGACTTCATCGAGTTTGTGGAAGTGTTGTCCGTGCGGCACCGCCTGTGAGGCATACTGTTTTGTGTGAATAAGCTCGTTGTATTCGCTCTGTCTGCCGTTTAAATGAGAGCAAATTGAATGTATTTTTTCCTTACTTTTGGCTTTCAAACACTAAACAGCGTTTTTTTTTTTTTAAATATGCTCAACCGCCCCCAAATGATCCTCTCTTGCTTCTTTTTTTTCTTTGGGATTCGCCAACTTTCTTACTTTTTGTGAGCTCAAAAAAACATCTGTTTTGCTGACACTAAGGCTTTCTTATTCCTGCTTTTTCTCAACTTTTGCCTCTGATGCAAAGGTTTTTTTTTTTTTAATACGTTTTTTTTTTTTCGGCCCTCTGCTGATCTGGCCATGAGGCGAGTGAAGCAACGTCCTATTTGCTCAACAATGGCAGTGATGCGCGTGCAGTTGCCTTTTTAATTTTCTTTATTCCCGGCTTCTTGTGAGAAACATCAAAGAATGCTCTACAGCAGCACGACTGCTAAATCATGTACCTTTCAACATCGATTCCTCGTTGCTCATAGCAGCCATGCACGTTTTTTTTTTTTGTGTTCGTTTCAACTTCGCAGTCGGCACAGGTCTTGTGTCTTTTAATTTATGTACCATTAGAATTGTCTTGACAACAGTCGTCGAGCGTTTACACTACTTTTTTCCTTCCTCTTTTGAGGGTCGCTTTTGCGGCGCTCGGCAACCTGGTTTTTTCCATATCTTGTTTTTGCACTCACTTGAAACTGTTTTTTTCCCTTTTTCTCTTCTTTTTGTGGTCACATGAGTCAATCTATACGTTATTAATGTTTTTAGTTGCTCCTTTAAAGCGTGGAGTTCTGCTTTTGTTCACTGGCTTTTTTTTTTTCAGCAGCTTGTCGATTGTGTGACCTGTCCGTCCTGCAAAACGTAGCGTCACACTTCTTTTTTTTTCAATCTTATTTCTCCACTCCTACCACTGCTGATTCAATGTGTCAGTATATGTGTAGTGATTAGATCAGAAAGCGGTGTTCGAAGGCGCTTCTACCCTTTATTATAATTTTTTGTTTCTTGCTCATGAGGTGCATAGGGGAGTCTTGGCCAGCAGCAGCACAAGAATGAACTCAACGTATCTGTTCTGCGGCTGTGAGATGGCCGAGCAAATTTAGTAGGGAGCGATCAGCATACTTTTCGCTTCGCTGACAGTTTTGCTGATCTTTCCTTTTCTTTCTTCTCCTACCCATGCTTATCGTCGCAACTATTTTTTTTCCGCTTTCAAAGGTATATCTATGTGCTCAAAAGCAACGTCTATTGGGTTCTTATTTGCGGCATGAGAGGGCTTTGTCTCTCTCTTTCTTTTTCTTTTCACCCTTATTTCATGGCGTGTCATTGGTTTCTTTACATACTATTCAGGATCCGGTGAGGATGAACTCGCTGCTAATAAATAGCTTTGTCTTTAAATTTGCGTTCCGCTCACAAGAGCCGCAGAATTATATATATTATTAAAGAGAAAAACGTAAGTTTCACGTAAGAGATGGCGCGGCATCAGAGGTTTTCCACATTGGACCCGCAAACCGTGCAGTAACAGTTGTTGACATCAACGGAGCAAAGATATCTAGCAGCGGATTTCTTAATCTACAAAAAAAAAACAAAAAGCATTTAAACACACGGAAAATACCTTGATGAACTACTATGGGAACTGCGTTAAGAGTCACGCAAACCGCATGATCTTTGCGTTTTTCTGCTCGGCAAGCGAAGCGAATCCCTTAAGCATGTGACTGCGCTGTTTCCTACCGCCTAGGAATCGTTTGTTCGTTATTCTTCTTGCTCCCTTTTCCTCACCTGTCACTTCCCCAACAACCTTTCCTGGTGATATCATCAGTCTCAAAGAATTTTTTTGTAGGAGCCGTCGGTGTGTCAGCCGCTTAACTTGCTGTACACAAAATTTGTAGCTATCTGGAGCTGAAGGAGGGAACCTCAAAGACTGACAGTGGACAATACAACTTGGCATTGTTCTTTTCTCTTCACGCATCGCGTACTCGCGACTCGCCGATGCCGCCATCCTCGGCCCCTTCAAAAAAGGCGGCTGGCGAGAAGAAGCCAGCGAAGAAAGCCTCCACCGCCGGTGCCGCCAAGAAAGGCTCTCTCCCCAACATTAACGGCGCCAAGGGCACCAACGCAAAAGCGTCCACAACGGGCAAGGCAGCCAAGCGGCCGTCCGCCCCGTTCGCGGCCTCCACCGACGCCGAATCGATTGGGACGGCGTCCGCCACAGGAACCGGCGCCGCCGCAGCTAAGGCCGCGCCGATTGCGCTGTCACAACGCCGGGCCACGGGCTCCGTCAGCAGCCGCGCACCCAGCAGCAAAAAGAAGAAGTCCGTCACCGGCCCACGGCCTCCCGCGAAAGGGGGCCGGCGTAGCACCACCACCGGTCGTGGACGTGGTGCGGGCGGGAGCACGAGTGGGGCGGCGAAGCAGCAGCAGCATCAGCTGCAGCTCATCGCGGCGGCGCTCGAGGCAGCCGAGGAGGAGGAGCAGACGATGCGACACGAAATCGAGGTGACGCAGGATCTCGAGTTTGACACCTTCCGGCCCATTTATAATGTGCTCGTGATGGAGATGGTGCGTGGACAGGTCGAACAAGTCAACCTGCGGCAGCGATCGCTTAATGAAATGCTCGAGACGCTCAAAGCGGAGGGGCTGCTCGGAGGCGACAAGCAGCAGAACGCGCGCGATGCGCAGCAGGCGGAGGCGCTGGTGGACCGTCTGCGGGAGCGCCTCCAGAGCGACGCGGTGGCGGAGGTGCAGACGCTCAAGACTGAGAATGCCAACCTGCAGCAGAGCCTCGATGCGATGACGCTGGCGCTGGAGAAGAAGGTGAGCGAGATGGAGGTGATGCGGATAAACTTTGCCCGCAAGCTGGCCCGCAGCGACGTGGAGAACGAAACGACGCGGGCGGAGGTGCAGGCGACGTTGCACGCCTCCACCCTCGATGTGGAGCGCATTAAGCGGGAACTGGGCCACCGCATCGACATTGCCTGCGCCTCCATTCGTACACCGCGCTACAAGACGTCGCTGGAGGAGATGCGGGAGATCACGCGGCAGGCGCAGGCGGAGGTGCAGCAGCACCACGACGAGCTGACGAAGCTGGTCGTGTCGATTGGCGCCAAGGACACGTTTCTCAAGAACGACGCCGACACGATGCACTCGAACCTGCCGACGCAGTACCGCACTGAGCTGCGGAAGATGGAGAAGGACCAGCTGCTGAACCTGCTTGATGTGCTTAGTTTCCAGGATGGTGTGGTGGATACTGTTGGCAAGGCTATATACGTCATCACCGAGACGCAGCACAAAACTGCCGTTGTTTGACGAGCACACACAAAGCACTTTTTTTTTTTGAATGTACAGTATCTGTGATAGGCAAGCGGGCTCGCTATCTTTCCTCTTTTTTTTTTTCTGCTTGTGTGAGTGCTTTGGCAAAGGCCAAAATATGGGTAAGACTGCACGCATTTGTTTTTTGGGACTAGCAAGGTCTTTTTTCTTTGTCGATGAATGTAAACTACTCTTGATATAGATTGTTTGAGGTTGGAAATTGTTTCTCTCTTTTTTTCCTTTGTAATCTAGTTTCGTTTCTTCTGTGACATCAGCTTCTCCTCACAATGGATGATCTCCAAACCGCAAGCACGAAAAATTCAGCATAAGATGCTTAACCTATAAAAATTTGCGCAGGTTTTACAAATTTGTTACACGGTGTATGTTTCATTGCTTTGAGTTTCAGAATGAGACACCGCATTCATCATAATATATTCAGTACGAAAATGCACGACGAATTTTTTAATCGTCGCAAATGAGGTTTTTTTTTCATTGATTGTCTGTGTTGCGACAGTTTTCGCAGGGCAGTGCTGCTGAAGTCTCTCACAACTTTAATTTGACAACAATAAATGACAACCTTTTCTCTGCGTCTCTCTTCTTCTCCCGCGTTTCACTTCTGTTCGACAATGACACCTTTTTGTTGTTCTCTTTTGCAAATGACTTGTATAGGAACGGAGGAAAAAAAACAATGTGAGGCGCTTTATTTGGCATCAGAATCAACATCGTACCAACGCATTCCTTTTTTTTTTTTTTTGTACTGTAACGCACGCACACATCTATGTCTCTTGTACTCTCTTAGAGTTCACTCGTTTTTTTTTTCCCGCTCTATGCCAATTAGTTACCATATAACTTGACTTTTTCTCTGCATTTCGTATCGGATTGCTCGTCACAATGCCGAGAGCTTATCCAAAGCTGACTAAACTTAGAAAAACGGAGAAGAGCCCCATTCACAAGGTTGTCACCTCTTCTCCGAAGGCGGATGCGCTACCAATTGCGGACGCGCCTCTTGCAAGTGATGCATCGGTCACCACCGCCACCACCGCCACCCTTGTTGAAGGCACAACAGTTGCCGCTGTCAGGAAAAAACGTGGGCGACCATCTCGGTCAGCGGTGGACGCAACTCTTGATTCTCACGTTGTCGTCGAGCGCACTACCAATGAAAGCACCCCGTCATCACTTCCCCTTACCCCGCAGAAGACACCAAAACCAGCTTCAAAGAAACCACGGAGGAAATATTATCCGAGAACACCACCGTCCGCCCTCTTGCCACCCTCGACTAGGGCAGAAACTGTCACTCCTCTTGCACTGTCAGCAGAAACAACAGCAGCGCAGCAGCAGCAGCAGCAGTTGCTGCAACCGGAAGAGCTGCCAGCCACCGCAAATGACACGGCTGCCCTCTCCCTCAACTCAAGAGCGACGTCTTGGCAATTCGAAACCGAGATGGCACAATCCAGCAGTGTGGTCGAGGCGTGTGTGGCGCCGCGAGCTGCACCAGCACCGTCGCTGCTCGACTCCCTCGCTGCCTGCTTTGGATGGCGACTCGCCGCCTGTGGCTTCACGGAAAGTGGAGCGGTGCACTTTTTGTTGCGCCACCGCGCAGACCCGGCGGTGCGGGCGGACGTCCAGGTCGGCGAAGAGCCGTCGACAATGCCCACCGCCGCCGAGAGTGTGGCCAACGTCCGCCAAGGTGCGGGTGACGGTGTCTGGGTGAATGGCGTGGCCATGCCCCTCGCCGCGTGTGCCGCCCATCTCCATCAACTGTCGCAGCGCGCTTCCCATGCCGCGTCAGCAGTTACGTCAACAGGAGAAGCGCCACCACGCTCTCCTCCTTTCTCCCTGCCACTGCCGGACAGCCGGAGCGCTGCCCCGTCGCCGATGGTGGTGCGGCCACCTCCCATGACCGCGGCGGAGCGCCAGCGCGCGGCACGTCGCGACGCCCGCAAGCGCCAACGCAGCGCCTCACCGTCGCCGCGAGGGCCCTCGTTGCCTCGTCTCGGTGTCGGTGTCACCTCCGCCACCAGCTCGTCCCCGCCGTCGAGCGCTGCGGTGGAGTCGAACGCGGACAGCGACACCGCCGAACCACCCAACCCAGATGCGCGCATGGCCGCATTGGGATCGGCAAACGAAAGCGCCACGGCTCATCCGCCAAACACGTCGGGAGGCGCCGCCGCGGTGGCGAAGGGGAAGGCAGAGCGTTCGACATCGCCGCCCGCAACGTCGCCGTCCCCACCGCCGCTGTCCCGCGAGGTGCCGCCACGCGAGCAGAGCGACGACACCGAGGGGAGCGAGGAGAGGACGCTGGCCTCCTTAGTTCCTGACGGTTTCCGTGCAGCCTCGGAAGCGTTGGCGGCACCGCACGATGAAGACAGCTCAGGCTCTGCCTTTCCCGACGTGCCTGCGCCTCGATCTCCAGCGACAAGACGCGCCTTACTTCTTGCCCGCCAGCCAACGCCAGCCCCGCCTTCGCCCGCTAGCACCGCCGCCGTGCCCGACACGCCGAGCAGCGCGCCAAATGCACAACTCCTTGACGCTCCACACGACGAAGTGTCACCGCCGTCGCCTGCGCGGGGGCGTCGTACGCAAACCGCGACTCCAGCTGCGGCTGCGGCGAACGATTTCCTGCCAGAGACAACGGCGCCAGCGAGTGGGGCAAGCGCGAATGACGCCTTGCCGCTTCACGGATCAGCAAAGCACTCCTTCTGGATGCCGTACCTTGCCCCGGCATCCCACAACACTCAATCCACTCCTTCCGCGCCGCAGCTCCTGTGTGGCTCGCACGACCGCGGCAACGTGACGCACCTCCTGCCTTTTAAGTCGTTCAGCGGCGCGGACGGCTGGTCGACTCGCTCGTCGCGCTGTTGGCTGGCCCACACGCACGCCGTCAGCCGTGCGATGGAACTCGCGCCGACGAACCTCGAAGCACCGGATCAACAGAAGGCAGAGATCGTGGCGGAGGTGCGTGCGGCACTGCAGGAGCGGTGGAGGCGGCGGTCCTCGCTGTGGCGCGGCATGGAGGAGTCTCTGCGCCTCTCCGTCGGCTCCGGCCGGCTGCGTGGCGACGCCCTCGAAGCCGGCGTGCAGGCGCTGCAGGAGGGCGAGGCGGAGCAGCAGCGGTATGGCGCGACAGCCGCCACCCAGAAACAGGACGACGGCGGTGATGGTGCGTCGGACTCCTTTCGCGTTTTTCCGTGCTGCCCTCCGCGGCCGATGCTGCCCGTGTCGGGGAAAGCGATCGTGGAGGCGCAGCACCGCATCAGCGCTGCAGAAGAGGGGGAGAGGCAGGAGGCCCTGCGACCGCAACAACCACCGCCGCCGCGCTACGTGACCTGCCCAGGCGGCATACCCGCCGCGGACCGCATTCTCATTGACCGCACCTTCACCACTCGCGGCTCGTACCTGGTGGCCACGACGGCGCCGGTGACACAAGCAGACAAAGAGGACGAGAAAAAGAGGTCTGAGCGCGTCGCCACGACGTCGGTCTTACCGTCGCTGCCTGTGCTCGAAGTCAATCCGCAGGAGGACTTGCACTACCACATTTACAAGCGGTACATGCCCAAGGACATGCAGGAGGCGCTGGCGGCTGAGGGGGCGCTAGAGATTGGACCAGACGGTATCGGGCCGGTGCAGAAGAGCAGCCCGCAGGAACCAGGTTCCTCACCCGCTCTGCAGCGCCAGGACCATGAACTGCACCGAACGCGTGCTATTGCAGGCGACGACGGTGACGATGATGTGAGTGGAAGGGGAGAGCAGAACGACGAAGACGTCGAGAGCAATGTGCAGGGACCGGAGAGTCCACTTCCCCTCCCTAAGCAAGCTGGTAGCGCACCTTCTTCGCTGCTGGGTGCGGAGTTTTCGGACCCTTCCAACATCGACTACATCCTGCGATATCGCCCTGCAATTCAGCGCATTCCCATGCCTGATGTCGAGTCGCGGTACGGTTTGTGATAACGATTTCGCAACTATGCACACACGTTATTATTTTTTTTTTCAGATCGTTACATATCGTCTTCTTTGCATAGCACAACAAGAACATTAAAGAGCATTATTACGCTGGTGCGTTGTTCACCTGCAACTCTTTGTTGAAGTTCGCTTTCATTTATAGAACACTCTTAATCGTAGAGTTGAGATTTGAAAATGTGTTTCAAAACACAACAGCCGTTCACGACCTTAGAATGCTTGCGTCTTCTAAAAAAGCACTTTCTGCGCGCAACCTTTGCTCTTCTAATCCACCTCCTCTTTTTTTTTTTCTCGCCATGCACTACGGCGCTCTCTTTCTCAAACAGAAATTGGAATAATAATCTTAAAAAAAAAAACACATGATTTTTAAAAGAACACAGTTCTACTTTTTGTACATCTACGCTCCCTTTGTTTTTTTTTCCTACTCTTTCTTCGTGTGCCCGCATTGTAATTGCCTCTGAAAAACAGCAAAAAAAAAAGGCGGAGAATCGGAGGGCGAATTAACCCATGGAGCGGCAGCGCAGGGCACAGGCGCGGCATGTTGCCATGCTGTCGAGCGACGCACCTGTCATGAACCGGTGCGCAAAGGAGGAGGCGCACTTAAAGCAGCGACTCGCCCAATCTACCGCCGCCATCACACGCAGCACGCAGCAGAACCAGGCAGCGGCAGATCGCGAGCAGCGCGCGCGCGAGGCGCACATCCAGTCCCAGCTAGCTGCGGTGCTGTCCAAGACACCGGAGATCGTCGTGCCCTCCCTTCCCACCCCTAGCATCGACAACGACGACGCTGCCGCTGTTTCTGCTGCGGCGGCCGACAAGAGCCGCCGACGAGTCTCTCCGGCAGCGGCAGGAGCGGCAGCAGCACCGTCGAGCAGCTTTTTGCGGTCAGCGGCGCATTCCGCTGCGGCGGCCCCGTCTCTCGAAGAGCCAAGCACCGCAACGTCGTCGTCACCGTGTCTCCTCGGCTTCCCTGAGCCCTTCGAGAACAGCGGCTTCAAGTCGGCCGTGCACTGGGCGTCGGTGGCCTTCGACGAGACGTTTCTCACCGCGTACGGCCCCCGACGACTGCGGGAGGAGGCGCAGGCGAGCACGACAGCCGACGCCGGAGGCTTGCCGCACGCACGGGAGGCCAAGCCGCACCGCCTCATGGCGGCTGTCGCGTGCTACCTGCTGAACGAGGTGCTCTGCGCGGACGCGACGGTGGCGGAGCTGTGGCAGGAAAAGCTGCGCCAACCCATCTTCGACGCCATCTTCAGCTCCCACACCATCACCGCAGGTCAGGAGCGCCGCAAGCTCCTGCAGGGCAACGGAAAAGCGAGCAACGAGGCGGTGCAGTCACAGGTGATCATCGACCGCGCTCTTGGCGCCGCGCCGCGGAACACCGACGAGGATGACGAGGCAGACGCTGGAAACGCAGGAGGGCACCGGCTGGCCTTCGCGTCTGACTCCGCCGCACCTGCCGGCACAACAGCAAGGAAGCCAGCGGACGCCGCAGCCTCGGCGTCGGCTTCGCCTGAGCTGCCGTTTCCGCCGCGCACCAACGTCTACGCCTCCCGCGACGACTTCGCGACGATGCGCCTGTGGACGGAGGAGGTGACGGCGGAGCAGCGGGAGAAGGCGCTGGTGTGCCGCCGGGCCCGCACGCTGCAGCAGATCATGGAGCGCCGCATGCACCTCCTGCAGGTGTACCAGAAGCAAACCAACGACGCCGCGCAGCGCACCATCTTCACGGCGTGGCGCACGCACACGCGGCAGTGTCGCGAGCGTCGGGCCGCGATGGAGCGCTACCTCGAGAACCGCCACAGCCGCGTGCTGGAGGAGAGCGTGTTTTTGCGCTGGCGCCGCGTCACGCTGCAGGCCAAGGTGGAGGCGCTGCAGCGGCGCATGCTGAACATCGTCGCCGACCGCGAGGAGGCGAGTCGGCAGCACGCGGCAGCGCTGGCGGCTGCGCAGGAGCAGCTGAACGGCGAGCGTCGCCAGCACCAGCAGGCCGTGTTCGAGCAGGAGGCGCTGCACACGCAGGTGCTGGAGAGCCACAGCATGGAGGTGGAGGCGCTGCGCCTCGTGCTGCACCACCAGCGCACGCAGACGGCGGAGGCGGGCCGGTGGGCGAAGCGGTGGGAGCGGCTGGCCAAGACGTTCCGCCCGGCGCAGCTGTACCCGCCCGTGCCGCCGGCGATGTGGAACTTCACGCGTGCGCTCTACGGCGCGGAGGAGACGATGGTGGCGAAGGTGCTGGGTAAGGGCGGCGACCGCCGTATCCTGCAGCACATGCCCTACTCGATGATCCTCCCCGTGCGGGAGCGGATGGAGCAGCTGCTGCTGGCGTGGGTGAACACCGTCATGGAGCGCTCCCCCCTGTCGTCGTCGTGGGTGCAGGTCGAGACCTTCATGCATGGCCGCACTTCGCACCCGCGCAGCATTCTCATGGCGCAGAAGGCGAGTGCCGAGTTGTCCAACCGGAAAGTCAGCACGGCGAGTTCCACCGGCACCGACTCGTACCTGTCGGAGTTCGGCGTCTACACCCTCATGGCCTTTATCCGCGAGCTGCGGCGCATCTACATTGTGTCCGGCAAGATGCAGGACCTCGAGGCCACCGACACGCGGCTGCCACGCGCCGGCACAGCAGGTGCCACCGCTGGCGGACGCACGTCGCTTGCAAAATGTTTCCGCGAGGTGGTGCAGCTGCTCGCGGTGCAGACCTGTGCGGGGCTGCACCCGTCGCTGCTGACACACTGCCCCTCTCTTTCCCGCTGGTTCACGCCGGAGGGCATCTTTGGCGGCCCCATCAAGTCATTCGAGGGCGGCGCGAAGGAGCGGCGGCTGCAGCACACCATGTTCATCTGGCTGCTCACGGCGCTGCTGGTTGGGCATATCCGCATGACGCTGCTGGCGCCAGCCGGAGAGAAGGACGACGGCTTCCCCGCGCCGCCGCCGACGTCGGTGGGGCTGCAGTGCTCCCGTGAGGCTGAGATGGACAGGATAGCGCAGATCAACTTCCCCGTCGACACCCCAACCGCCACGGCCGCTGCCGCGCAGCCGACCAACGCCGACAACACCCTCGTGCCGGCGCAGGGCACCTTCGTTGTGGCGTCGAACACCGTCTTGTCCAAGAAGGCGGCGAAACCGGGCGGAAAGGCGACGTCCAAAGGCTCCCCTCCCACCACGCCGGACGCGGCGGGGCAGGACGGCTACCGAAGCAACGACGACTCCGTCTTCGTCATGAAGGGCTCGGTGACGCTCGAGGCGGCACTACAGGAGCGCCTGCTGAACGCGAAGGCCACCGCGACGGACGCCGAGGACTCGCTGTCCGACATTGAGGCCTACCTCGGCCTGCTGTCGGCGCAGTCGGCGGTGCTGCGGCAGGCGGAGGGCGGCGCCGGCGTCTCCCCGTCTAAGGCCGCCACCACCGGAGGCCACAGCAGCCGCGCGAGCAGCAAGGCCGCGGCTGACAAGGATCAGACGGAGGATTTGGTGAACGGACTGCTGCAGCAACTCGTCGAGGCACGCGACGTGGCCGCGCAGCACCGCCGTGCGCAGCGCCTGCAGCTCGAGTCGGAGCGTGGGTCGGACAAGTCGCCATCTACCGCGACGCAGGCGGCGGAGGAGGAGAAGAAGCGACGGCAGCGTGCCCGCACCTCCGCGGCGACGTGGGTGGAGTACGACAGCGGAGACGACGACGAGGAAGAAGGCGACGCCGAGTTTGGCGACAAGGCGGGCACGACCGCCGCCGCAGACGACGAAGCACTAAACGCGGCGTCAAGTCTGGCGGCGGCACGCGGCTCCGCGACCCTCACGGCGGGGCAGCTGCGCGTGCTGCGGTCCCTGCCCTCGCGTAGTGTAGCCTTCGACACGGTGCGCGCCATCCCCTCCGCGTCCACTAGCGAGGCAGCAGCGGCGGCGACTCCTCCCAGCGCATTGGGCGACGTCGCGAGTCCTGGACAGCCGTCCGGCAAGTTCTACTCGTTCCTGCTGAACACGCTGGAGGACGTGACGCGGCGGCAGCAGTGGGCCGGCATGGCCCGCGTCATCACCTCGCTCGTCGTGCGCTTCCACGTGCTGGACGATGTCGAGGAGGGGATGCAGCGCGCCAACGTTGCCGCCGCGCCAACGCGCGAGGAGTCCCAGCGCGACGATTTCGCCTCGCGACCGGCGTCCTCGCGGCGACCGCCCTCGTCGCCGCCGGCAGCCACCGCCCAGCCGTCGATGTCGTCGCGGCTGCCGGCGGTGCTCTCGATCGCCTCCTTCGATGGCGCAGCGCCGTCCACCGCGCGAAAGCCGGGAGCAGCGGACAAGCTGCGCGGTGCGGTGGCGGAGACAGCCCGTGAGCGCGGCCGAGGCGAGCGCGTGCCGGCCACTCTCGTGCCGTCGCTGCCGCAGGCTGGAAGTGCGTCGGACGGACGTGGTGGCAGAGAGGGTGGGATGTCTGCCCTGCGCGTCGGCGTCGCCAGCCTCGGGGAGGACTTTGTCGGCGTCTCGGCTGCGTCGTCGACCACGTTCAACAGCACCGCAATGACCAGCAGCCACAACAACAACAACGAATCCTTTTCCATCAACTCCAACCGCGACTCCGCCTGGCAGTCCTCGCCCACTGGTGTGTCTGCGACGGTGCCGCCGCCGCACGCAAAGAACAAAAAGAAGAAGGCCGGTCCGCTGATGGGCGCGCACGAGATGCGCTCGCTGGCGGCGGAGCTGAGGACGCGCGGCCAGGTCGGGTCCAACGCCGGCTCGCAGCGCTCCTCCGTGTCGGTGCGCAGCTCCGCCGCCGCATCGCCAAAAAGGGGAGCGACGGAGGACACGCCGCTGTCCATCGGCTCGTCGCCGTCCGCGTCTCCGCCGCTGCAGCCCATAAACCCGCAGCCGCTGCGTGTGCAACCACCCACGCCGGCGGCCACGACCTCGTCGGACGAGTCCGCTGCGGAGTCCGCCCCTCGCTCTGGCGCGCGTGAAAACAACGGCGCAAGAAAGCAGCAGCACATGGTGGAGGTGCGAAGTGCGGAGCCGGTGATGCACGACGAGGCGGCGCAGCGAGAGGAGCGACCGCTCGACTTGGCACCGCACCACGGCTCGACGCCGTCGTCCGTCACGTCGTCACTGCGGCAGATCGACACCTACGCGTTCCACGAGACGGTGCAGGACGTCGCCATTGTGCTCGCACCCTCCGCATCCGACTTCCACGACACTACGCAGCTGCCCGCGTCGCAGCACACCTCGTCCACCACAGACGCGGCCGTCGCCCCACGAGAAGAAGAGGCGGCATCGTCGCCTTCACCCACGTCCCCCACCAAACGGCGCGTCTCCACGCAGTGGACGCAGACAGAAGCGGAGAAGCATGACCTGCTCTCACCGCTTTCGGCGGCGTCGACGAATACACACCGGGAACGCACACCACCACCACCCAACATCTCGACATCGGCGCCTTCCCAGCCTCGCTCACCTTTGCAACACTCCGGCGCAGGGCATCCGCAGCAGTATCCGCAACAACCGGCGCAACCAAGCGGTGTAGTCCAGCCTTCTGCTGAAGGAACGCATCCGGTAGATCCTGCGCCGGCAAATTTTGGTGCACCGGTGGATGGGATCGCGAACGATGACCTGGCTGTGTGTCCACAGGATCAGCTGGGCTACTTGGATCCTCTTGTGGAGCATGGGCCACCGCAGTCCTCAGCCGCACGGGATAACATTCGTAAATACCGCTTCAACTACCAGCACTGAGCTTCGCCACTCCAATTTTTTATTTTCCGTACAGGTGGGTAGAGGAAAGCACAAATCTACTTTTTTTTTTATTGCTCGCTGCGTCTTTGCATGTATAGTTTCTCTATTTGGAATTGCTCTTTTTTTTTTTTCTGAATTCTTCGTGTCACTTTTTCGGTTTTTAACAAGCGGTGTGATATGTATGCGTAGATGTAAACAACCGACAGAAGGATGCTCTATCTGTCTCCTTTCCTTTCTTTTTCTGATTTCGATTGTATAATATTTTGCCCTTTGAGTTGCTTTGTGCGAAGCCACAACCCCAAAACAGGATCGAGGACTAATGAAGTGTAAATTTGTATCTTTCAACGTAGCGATGAAATCACGTACGAACGACTCTTCAAGATTCATGTGAATTGGCGCGGCGTCCCGACGAAGATCTGGACATGCTCTGAAAAGATCTCTCAAAGCGCCCTTCCGGTGCAATGCAAAGATCGGGGTTTTCTGCCTATGCAAGATAAAAACGGTATTCTTTAGCAAAAACAGCCTGTCAAATCGTTTTCATAATTAATCTTCGACTTCCTCGCTCTTCTCTCATTTCATCTGCCAGTCCCTAAAAAAAAAAAAAACACAATTATGTTGACGGATACAAAACAAAACATACTAAAAAGTTCTTTACATTAGACTCGTCACCTTGTTTTGTTTTCTCATGTCGAAAAAGGACGCAAAGGCGGTCGAGGAACTCGCCGCGCTGCAGGTTCCATCGCACAGCTTGCCAGATAGCACTGCGGATGCAAACGCTGCTGTCAAGACGCACCACAACACCGCCTCCTCAACCAAAACGCGCAGACTGCCTCACAACGCGCCAACGCACTCGTCGAAGCCTCTCGGCACGCCTGGTTATCAGAACGTCCTCGACGACATCGAGCGCCGCCGCGCGCGGGAAATGCGGCGCACGCTGCGCGTTGTTGACGCCGCCCACAGAAAGCGACAGTATCGCAAGATCGCCTTGGCCGCATTGCTGGTGGTTGCCCTCGCGCTGGCAGCTGTGTTGTTTACGCAGCTGAAGTGAGAGAACCCGCCGAATGGCGCGTAAGCGCGCTGCCTCTTGTTTTGCGGCTGCACTTCCTATCCTGCTTTATCCTATCGTGTGTTTGCGGACGTAGAACAGGAAGCTGCTGAAATAGTTCCTGGACTCGCCTGGGACACCGCCGTGTATAGTTAGTTTTTTAGAGATTAGACACTCTTTATGACTTTGTTGCAGAACAGCAAAAATAAAAATAAATCAAAGGAGGGAATGACACCTATAAACTGGTATCGAAAACAATGTGAAAGCTTTTCTAAATCTCCCCGATTCTTAATTGACGGCTTTGAATATGTTCTTTTGTTTATTTTTCTTCCTATCCTTTCCCTTCTTTTTGCTTCTTCATTTTCGCTAAACGCACACGCGGTTTTCTTCTCCCGATTGGGCAGCTGTTAATCGATTAAGGTCGTCGAAAAGGTCTCCTGTGCCGCTGCGTATAATCGACGTCATTGCGCAGATTAGGTCGGGCCCATCTACACATTTTCAAGGGTCGCGTTTCACGGGCTTGACAAGTCAGTGGCTGTGAGTGAATCCGAGACGCGGCGTTCACCATTTTTCTGGGTTTCGATAGTGTTTCCCAACGCGTGTGCCAATTTCGGAAGAGTTAGCCTTGAAACTCCTGGTAGCAACTATACATAAACAGCATCGTCACCGACTTGTTAAAACTATATAAAACAACAAACAACTGTCTTGTTTAAATTAATTCTTTCTCCCTTAGACAACCGTGTTTTTTTTTTTTTTAGTCCCGATGGCTACATCCTCGTCGTCGGCGAACGCCGCCGCCCTGCGTTCGGCGTGGGCAGACGCGATCGACGCGACGGCCAACATGACCAGCACCGACCCGCTGCAGCCCGCCTCCGACTTCACCGCTGACTCCTATCTCCCACCCCTGCCGTCCGGGTTCAACAGCGACGCTGATTTCTTTGCGCAGCTTCGCCAGCTCGACGCCGCCGCTGCGGAGGCGGCCCCGTCCCTCTTCTTCCCGCAGATGACGATGGACGAGTCGTGTCACGCCAAGCCAAGCTTCTACCAGACTTTCCGTGGCGAGCACGAGGTGGCCGAGACGAGCTTTGAGCCCGCCCCGCTGCCGCGGAGCCGCCGTGAGGAGGAGGGGGACGAGCCCGGCGCGAACGGCCACCGCCCCTCGTCTCGTCGCCGTCGGCAGGACGTGGCGGAGCCGCCGGCCACGGCCCCGCTCTACGGTGGCTTTCTCGGGCAGCAGGCGATGTCGCCCAGCACCGCCATCCAGCGCAAGCCGGACTTCATGCCGATCCTGCTCGTCCCGTCCGCCGCCACCGCGCCGCTGCAGCTTATCAACATTAAGCAGTTTCTCGAGCGCGGCGCCTACGTTGACCCGGCGTCGCTCTACATTGACCAGGAGACGGGCGTGGCGAACATCCGCGACTCGAAGCCGCGGTCGGTGGTGGTGCGCCCCGGCAGCTTCCACGACCCGCACAAGTACCGCGTCGCGTTTCGGCAGTTCCGCGTCGTGGACGACCCCGACGAGGTGGACGACTGGTCGCACGTGTGCGGCTGCATCGTGGAGGGGAAGCTGTGGCAGCTGAATGGGTGGTACCCGGCGGAGCCGCCGCAGGCTCGCCTCCCCAGCCGTCTCTTCACCCGCATCCGTGCCTTCTTAGCGTACTTTGAGGAGGACAAGGTGCCGCCGCAGTGCCGCGAGTGGAACGTGCACAGTCTGCCCTTGACGCGAAACCTGCTGAAGGATCAGGTGCACATCGCCCTCGCCTCGAACTTCTGGGAGCGCCTGTACACATACCTGGACGAGCATCCGATGTTTCGCCACTACACGATCCCTCTCACAGATGAACGCCTGTAGTCGTACGCTGGCGTCTTTGCAATTTGGAAACTCTTTTCTGTTGTTAAATGTAGCGTTTTTTTTTTTGTGTTCACTTGTGACACAAGTAGAGGGCTTTTCTTTTTGTTGTTGTCGTTTCTGTTTGGATGCGATGCGATGGTCACGGTCTTTGGTGCTGGAGGGCTGGCATCTCTGCAGTTGCACTCGTTTGTGAGTGAGCAAGGTTGCACGTGTATAATACCTAAGTGACGTAAGTTAGAAAAAAAAACATAAAAATGCTTTTTTCATGAAGCTAAAACTGATTGCTTTTGTGCTTGTGCGTCTCATAAGGCCGGCGAGGCTTCTTGTTTGTGGACATGACAAGCTGATTCTTTTGTGAGGCGGTTCCATGAACTCATCGGCTACCTCTTTCTGTTTTTTCCTTCATTTTCTCGAGTGGCGTAGGTGTTCGTTGTTTTGAATGTATTTTTGCAGCGCAACACACGCATGTGTCGTTGTGTGCGTATGGGTGCGTGTGTGTTAGCCCCTC
Organism: Crithidia thermophila; assembly: GCA_030849055.1. Lineage (NCBI taxonomy): Eukaryota > Euglenozoa > Kinetoplastea > Trypanosomatida > Trypanosomatidae > Crithidia > Crithidia thermophila. The sequence goes on from JASAOP010002682.1 coordinate 23,257, forward strand.
TGCGTTTAAGGTGTTTTTGTCCACCTTCACTTTCCTCGTTTGCAAATCGACCAAAAACGAAATTGTGCTCGCTGTTGGCGTTGGAGGAGTCTCTTTTTAAAGTTATGAGATGACAGAAGCAATTGAGAACTCCTTGTAGCAGATGTTATTTTGTGCTAGTAGTGAGAAAGGGCATACGGAGATGCGGCGCAGAAGGCGCTGTAATCACAAAAACACGTATTGGTAAAGCATATCTATTTTTACGCTCCTACAGCAGACTCTCACCTTGCATTTGATTCCTTGACAGTGCGAATACGACCTCGTTGTTGGCTTTCGTACGACTGACATTTCAAAGACTTTTCTCCTAACATTGATGGCGCTCTCAACCTTCTCTTTCTTTTTCCTTGTTTTCGCTTTTCTTCTTGCTTCACATCACCCAATTGCGTCATTGGCAAACCGCTTTAAACGCAACTTCAACTCTCAGCTCGATTATTACGTTGCTGCTATTCTTCGCTGTTGCTGCGCAGTTTCCGGTTTCTTTGCTCGTTGCCGTTCTTGCAGCTCTGAAGTTTCTCACGACGCCTTTGACCAAGCTCCTATTTAGATCTTGTTCCTCACATACCTTTCTTTTTTCTTTTCCGAGATCGAGTTTGTTACTGATTCCGCTTTGCACAGTTAATTAACGGACGTTCTCCAAATCACAATTCTCTTTTACTTCTACATTTTTGTTGGCTTTTTGCCCGCTGTTGACTACTACCACAGAACAAACGCTTCATCGCAATGTTCCGCCGTCTCGCCAATCGCTCCACCTCGTTTGTGACCGGCGCTGCCGTGCAGTCGCGCCACACCACCATCCTGTCCGTCCGCAAGGGCAACAAGGTAATCTTGATTGGTGACCGCCAGGTGACCCTCGGCGAGCGCATCGTCGCGAAGAGCAGCGCGTGCAAGCTGCGCAAGCTGAACGACAACGTCGTGATCGGCTTCGCCGGCAGCACGGCCGACGCCTTCGCGCTGATGGAAAAGCTGGAGAACAAGCTCAACGACTTCCCCGACCAGCTTTCGCGCGCCGCCGTCGAGCTGGCCAAGGACTGGCGTACCGACCGCGCGCTGCGCCGGCTGGAGGCGTCGCTGATTGTGTGCAGCAAGGAGGAGACGCTCGAGATCGACGGGCAGGGCAACGTCATTACGCCCGAGGAGGACGGCATCATCGCTATCGGCTCTGGCGGCACCTACGCCAAGGCGGCGGCGCGCGCGCTGATTGACGTGGAGGGCTACGACGCGGAGCGCATTGCTCGCAAGGCGATGAAGATTGCGACCGACATCGACGTCTTCAGCAACAGCAACTGGGACGTGGAGATGCTGACGCGCGATGAGGATGCCGTGAAGAAGGAGGAGGAGACGAAGGCTGCTGCGGAGTCTAAGGAAGAGGGGAAGAAGGAGTAGGAAAGGGCGCGAGGTAGTAGTAGTTGACTCGCTGTGGTGAGTTTTTTTTTTTTTGAGTACTTGCAAGAACGATACTGTTGTTATCTTCTTTTCTTTTATGCGTCGTACTGTTTGTCTGATTTTTGTCGGTGCACTTCTCCTTGTGTTTGAACGTTGCGTCGATGACCAGAAAAGAAGAGGCGTGTCTGCATCCTCCCTTTTCTCTTTATCTGTTGTGCTTTTGTTTCTCTTTCTTTTGTTTCATTCTCCGTGGTTGCTCGCATCGCACTATACAATTTCGAACGAAAGGCGCGAGTACATCTTCACGGGAAGCTATTCTATTTTGCCCCATCAAGTATTGATGGTGGTTCGTCACCAACATAAGAAACCGCACGTATTCAACGGAAACGAGACAGGAGAGGAAAGCTTATTAAAAGCTCAGTTACACAAAGAGTTCTTTGCCCTCGGCGGCGAGAAAAGGACAACAATCGAGCTTCTTCGAGGGGAAAAAAAAGTAATTTGCGCTGCTTACAAGAGAAATGGAACCACTGATGTTGAAGCATAGTTTTGTTTTTTTTCATCTTTTTCAGGAGGCGAGAAATAGGAGAGAGAGCTTCGCTTTGAAGTTGAGAGTTGTCAAAATGCTCGCAACGTCGCTTCTTTTTTCTCTCATTTTGTAGCAACGAGTGGTGAGTCCGCCAAAAAAAAAAAAAATTAACTACTTTATTTCCCCTTTCTCACTCCTGCGGTTTTTTTTTGTCTTGCAATCTGGCAATTCTCGCTTCACAACACCTGACACCTTCTAAAACCGACAACATCACCCACAAGTAAGCCACATTCAATACATTATTTGTTGACAAGGAGGTGACAGTCCTTGGCAATCCACCCGCACAACGACAAAACTCAATTTTTATTCCTTTATTTTCTTGTTTGTTTCGTTCTCTTGTTTGCTCAGCAGTCAAATTCTGTAGGAGTCTTTTTTTGTCGGTTCTCGTTGCTGTTTGGCTCATACAACGCCCCCGGCAATTTCAGCTCAAATCTTCCTATATTCTCGTGCCAGACTCAGCAACTCATACACTGAAAAAAAAGAGAGTAATTGTCATTTCTTCTGTTTTTTTTTCTAAATGAATGGTGTGAAGGCGCAGAAATAATATCCATTTAATTAAATACCATCGCTTAACGCTGCCACGCAGCTGCTCAGGAAAACGAAAAAAGAAAGATTAACCTACTCCTTTTAATCGATAATCGAATAACTCTCTTTAAAAAAATCTTTGTGCCGCAAGAAACATAAATTTTTAACAATAAAGAAAGAAGGAAGGCAAGCTGTCGTCAAGCTCACAACAAATCTTGATTTTTTCCTTTAAGCACACAGCTTCTTCTTTCCTTTTTTTTTATCTTCTAGACCTCCATTACACTCTTGAGTGCTCAGGGTTCGAGGAAAAAAAAAAGTAGAGGTGCCTTGCATGGGCTAATCTTCGTTTAAACTTAAGGAAAAAAAAAGAATTGGCGAGTGCATCTGAAAAAGCAATTTCGAAAATTACTTTTCGCAATTGGTTCTCCCTGTCTGTAAAGGTTTGCTTTTGCGTGCCTGTGCAGCGTAATCTTGTGTTCGTGTTCCCATGTCGCAATCGGCGGCGTCTGTAGCTCAAGCTGAGTGTGGCGGCAGCGAGCGCGCTGCTTCTGCTGCGTCGCACAGCCCCTCCCCACGCGGGAAGCCACACCGCCGCGGACGTGCACGCAACGCCGCGGCAAAGCGGAAGACGATCGATACACGCGCCGATGAGAGTTACGACAAAACTTTCCTTAACCAGACACTCAGCGGTGGAGCGTGCACCACAAGTGCAGCATCGCCGGCGCCGCAGCGCACGACTGGGAAGTGGCAGCGGAAGGCGTGGGGTGACGCTTCCTCGTCTGCTGCCATCGTCGCGGAAAGTTCGGTGAAGAGCGTAGCGCCAGCGCCTGGCACCACAGAGGCTGGGGCCTATCCTGAGGTGCAGGAGCGGGCAACGTGCCAGCTGCCGCCGCCGCCACCGTTTCCTGCGGTGACGCTGCCAGCGTGGTGTCGCTGCGCCTCCGCGGTGGCCTACCCGCTCTCCGAGGATGGTCTGACAAACGAGCTGGTCGACTTCTACCACTACACGCAGCTGACGCGGTCCGAATCGGAGGCGCGGACGCGGCTGCTGCGCTGCGTCGAGGCGAGTGTGGCGGCACTGTGGGGCAGCGGTGAGGAGAACAACGGGGCAGCAGGCAACAGCGACGATGCCGCCACCGCTCGTGTTGTGCTCTACGGCAGCTACGCGCTGGGCCTGTCGCTGCCCAGCAGTGACATCGACCTGGTACTGACGTTTCCAGCGGAGGAGCAGCCACACGCGGACGCGGAAGCAGAGGCGGACTCGCCGGCTGCCGTCGAGGCGGCGAAGCGGCGCCAGCAGCTGCACCTGGAGCGTCTGCACGACCTTGCCCAGCACCTGCGCAGCCACGCCGCCGTCCCCTCGCTGCAGGTGGAGGTGTACGATCAGTGCCGGGTGCCCCGCATTCACCTGCGCGACACCGCCGCCAACGGCGTCTCCTGCGACATCAACAGCTCCCTCTCCTCAACCCGCGTCGCACGCATCGTGTCGCGGCAGCGGCGGTGGCTGCGCGACGCCCCCCTCGCCGCGTTCCTCGTGCGGGTCACCAAGGCAGCGGTGAAGCAGTGGGACCTCAACGCCGTCTTTGCCGGCGGCCTCGCCTCCACGGCGCTCTACTGTCTGGTGCTGCGGTTTCTGGCGCAGGCGGAGCAGCTGCACCGACACGCGAAGCTGGAGGAGGAGAACCTGTCGCCGCCGCGCTACGACGAGGCAACGCAGTCGATCTCTTCTCTCAGCGCCTCGACCTGCGGCTCCCCGCCGTCGCCGTGCTCGCCCACAGTGGCGAGTCTGCCAGCACGGTCGCCGACGACTGCCGCTAGTTCGAAACCAGTCTCCGCTGCTGCAGCAGCAGTATCAGTTCCAGCTACTGCGGCGGCAGCGATCCCGAGCTATGTCCCGAGCTGGGCGGTGGGCAGCGCCAAGTACGCCGCTGCGGTGAAGCCGACAGCGGTGGACAAGGAGCGGACGACGATGGCGGACGGCGGCGTGTCCTCTACCGGTGTCAGCGTCTCGTCGCTCCGTCAGTGGGCGAAGGTTGCCGCGGGCAGCAGCGGCAGTGGCAGTGGTCGTGGCAGTACCTGCGAAGGGGACGACGACGGCGAGGTGGACGCGCTGACGCAGGAGGCTCTGACACACACTTCCTGCGCCACGACAGCAGCGACAACACCCACCAACCGCACCGCCACCAACACCCCGCCACCGTCCTCGTCGGCGTCCTCGGCACACCTGCCGCATCCGCAGCCGTCCTGCCGCTCCGTTGCGGCGGAGGCGATGGACAACGACGCCTTTCCGACGGCGGAGGCGCTCACGCGGATGGCGCAGGCCCGCTACGGTGCCTCGCCAGCTCGCCTGCTGCTGAAGTTGTGGCGCGCGCTCTCGGCGGACACGTTTCTCTCCGGCTACCAGGTTGCAGACGTGTTCGGCGACGACCAGGTGTGGGCGACGAGCGAGCTGGAGGGGTTTTCAGGGAGGCCGTCCGCGCTGCCGGGCGTTGCCTCGCTGGAGCTCGCCACCTACGCGTGTCGCAGCAGCACGGACCTGTCCGCGGCTTCGTTTCGGCTGCCCGACCTGCTGGCGTTGTTCCGCTGCTCCAGCACGTCGCTGGACAACATGCTGCGCTTTCAGCGCTATCCGCACCGCGTAGCCCCGACAATGCTCTCCACCATCTTTGTGGATCCGCGGCAGTAATACTAGTTTTTTTGGGGATGAGAAAAGAGCTTAGCCCTTTGTTCTTGTTACGGTTCTCTTTTTTTTTTTATGTATGAAGAGCCTGCGCGAAAAGTCCCAAAAGCGTGATTCTAGTAGCTGCCGCGCTATTGACAAAAGTGGTGCTTCGTTTGCAATCCGGTGATGGTACGGTTGCGGAGTGAAAAGCTGACGTTGCGCGCGCATGGTCGCTGCCGCAGAAATCTTTGCTAAAAAAAAAACTTTACACCGTGAAGCCAGGCCAGGTCACCATTTTTTTTTTCCTGTATCAGCCCGTCTGTTATTAAGCTTTTAATTTAATTCTGAAAAAAGGGGACCTTTATTAATGCCACCCTACACTGTACAATACTTCATAATACTTATTTTTTTTCTCTTGCTTTGTCCAGTTGTTTTTTCTTCATCTCGACTTGTACCTAAAGCTTGTGCAATTTCTGTAACTTGATGTTCTCCTTGCGCAAAAAAAAAAAAAATAAAAATGATACTAATTATGACCCTTGTTTCCAAAAGGCTCGGCAAAGAGGCTGAACTCGAAATCGCCAGGCGTTTGGAATCAAGCAAAAAAAAAAAAGAAAAATTTGCATTTTTCCGAGTGATAACGAGTTCCATGAGAAAATTTCGAGTGGTACTCACTTCACGTATTCGCGCCACATTTCAATAAAAAAATTATGAAATTAATCCAAAACTACCTTCACTATTCCCTTTGTCATCACCGCTTAATCGTCTTAATCTAAATGCGCTTTTTTTTTTTTCTTGGAGTATTCTTTTCTAAATAGTAATAAAAATTGATTATTTTTTTGCAAAATGCCGATCCACCAGTACGACGGGTGGTCTTACGAGCGACTGCGCAAGCAGCGCAACCGTGCGCACTTCCTCCTTGAAGACCCGTACCGTTACGTTACAGTGTTGCTAGTGTCTCGTGCCGGTAGACCCGACGAGCTGCGCTGCATCGACAGCCCATGCTACCACGCCAACGGTCCGCTGGGCGAGGGCGATGTTGTGGAGATCGAAGACATTCTGTGCATTCGATGCCCGACGCATCGCTACCTCGTCAGCATCGAAAACGGAGAGGAGATCTTGCTGGAGGTGGACCCCAACTCGGCGCAGGGCAGCGCGATAGTTGGCCGGCACGGTGCCATGCCCTGCTACCCAATGACCTCGGCGGACCCTGCCGCAGGTGGTGTCACCGTGGTGCACGGCAAAAAAGTGCAGCGGGTGCATCGTGCGTGGCTTGAGGAGGCGACAGGCATTCTTTCCATCGAGGTGGCGGACGAGGCGGTCATCCGGCAGCACCCGTTGCGGTCGGACAGACCTGCGGAGAGCGTGAAGAATGGCGGCATGTGCATGCAGATTTTTGACATCAAGAGTCGAGGACTGGATAAGCTCTAGATGAGTTTTTGTTGCTGCTACTACTTTAGAATTGGAAGAAAGAAGAAAAAAAAAGAGATGATGATGAGGTGAGGCAGTTATTGCGTGATGTCCATCCTCAATACATTTGAAAGTGGTTGTATGCTGTACAGTCGTTTTTTTTTCATTATGTTTGCTTGGCTTCATCCCCCACTTAAACACTTACCGCTTTTTTTTTCATTTAAATGTATCAACTATGCCAATTCTTGTAATCCTCTGCCTAACAATAAGCGAGTAGATATCCTGTTGCTACAGAATTATGAATGGTCCGCCGAGTTCTCACTGCTGATGTTCGCACCGAGAAAAAGAACAGAACTTATAAAAAACGATTGTATCTCGATTGCCTTTGCTTCTTTCTACGTTTATCGCTCTCTTTGACATCTCTCTCTCTTTCTCTCTCTCTCTCTCTCTCTCTTATTTCCTCGCTTCTGCAAAGCAACAATTTACACAACCTTCGCCGGCGCTCTTTGGCACTTAAAAAAAAAAAATTTGCTGCCGCGTTAATTTGCTGCTTTTGAGAGAGTGTTAGCAAGACTTTTAGCTCTTGTTATTTGTATACAACCTTTTTTTTGTACCGCCTATACCCTTTCTGCAGTTGCTGAAAAGTAATTGCTGTCTTTCTCTTTACTACTTTCCATCTTCTTATTTCTTACCACGCACACATTTCAAAAGAACTACAAAAAAAAAAAAACCGAGCATTTAGGATTTCCCTTTAAAAATGGATCAGTTGCCGAATCAGATCATCACTCGACTGACGGAGATGTCGTTGAGCGATGCGCAGATCCAGTCCTACGGCCGCTGGTTAGTCGCGGCGGCGACGGTGTTCTACATGGCGCAGAGCTGGCGCAAGGACATCCCCGCCGACGTTCAGTACGCCATCTCCGGCCACATGGTGCAGGGCTACGACCGGAGCATCATCGGCACGCGTCTGGAGCAGCGGCACACCCGCACCGTGCTGCAGAAGACCATCGGACTCAACGAGCTGCGGCAGAAGCTGCGCACCGAAACCGACAAGGAGGCAAAGCTGCGGGGGTGGAAGCAGGTGTTCCGACTGACGCTGATCAGCATTGTGGCCACCACATACGCGCACAGCCTCACCATCTCGCTGCTGTCGGTGAAGAACATGGTGCGTGTGCTCGTCTTCTTGCTGAGTCGGCGCGAGGCTGCCGGCTACGTGGGCAGTCGCCAGGGGCCTTTTTCGACCATTAAGGCGTGGTGGACAGGTGGCCGCCGCGCGGGCATCACCGGCATCATGATGGAGTCGATGCTGGCCAAGATGGCGGCGCAGGCGGACCAGCAGGCGTCGCCGTTTGCCAACGCGGGGCTCGAGGAGGAGGATGGGCTGCAGGGACTGCCGGTGCCGCCCCCGCTGGACGGCCGCGCGGCCTTTGTGCAGTCGCAGCAGCACCAGGAGATGGTCGAGGCGATGCACGGCGAGAGCCTGCGGCAGGTCGAGAACGCCTTCTCCGTGCGGGCGGTGCTGGAGGTGGCCATCCCGCGCATCGCAGCGTGCGCGGCTGCCGTTGTCGACGGCGCCATTGCGGCCCGCCCGGAGCACCAGTTTAGCGTCAGCGGCATTGTCCGCGGGTCGGACCTGCGCAGTGTGCTGCAGGACATCGCCCTCCGCATGGAGCGCTGCGCCTGCGTGGCGGCGTGGGTGCGCCGTCCCCGCCCGTCTTTGCAGTCCCTGCCGCGGCAGCGCAGCACGTCGCCGTCGCCGTCGCAGCGCGCGACGGACACTGCGGCCGCCAGCGCCTCGAAGCTGCGCTCGCCGGTGCAGGAGGAGGACGAGCTGATGGAGGAGCGCGACCGCACGGCGTCGTCGTCGGACGACATCGTGGAGTTCCCGCACGGGTCGACGACGCTGCTCGGCCCCAACGGGCGGCCGGTGCGGCGCCACTCCGCCGACCGCACCAGCGAGAACGTGATGGATGAGCTGCTGGGACGGCGGCTGACGGCGGAGGAGCAGGCGGTGCAGGAGGAGGCGCTGCGCCGCGACCACCTGCTGAAGGGGCAGATGGCCGGCTTCTTCACCGAGCTGTACCACAGCGCCAGCTTTGGTGAACTGTGCATCACCTACGGCGCCGAGCTCCTCGCCACCCAGTTCAAGGAGGCGGGGGAGATTGCGCACGTGAAGACGTACGACGCCTCGACCGACACGGCGCGGATGGCGATGGTGATCGCCGCCCTGGACGGCAGCCGGCTGAGCGCGTTGGAGGAGGAGTGCGAGGTGAAGTCGTACATGCGCCTCTTCTGCGAGGAAACCATCCGCTCCACCTGTGCGCAGTAGGCGCAGAGGGTCAAAAAGATGAAAGCAAGATAGGCATAGACCGTGCCCCTCTTCGCGCGCCGCTTTTTGAAGTATTTGTCTTCCAAGCCGAAACACTGACGGAGTGTTTTAGAAACTGGTTTCCCCCTATTCGCGTGCTTTATCAAGAAAAAAAAACACTGTTTTTTTATTGCAAGACGCAACGTTTGCTGTTGTACGTTGCCTTATTTTTTTTCCCTTTATGATTTTTCTGTTGCAGCAACGGGCAACTTCGATTTTTGAGGGTCTTGTTTGTAAGTAACGTCGCTTTGCTTTACCCATAACTAATCGCTCAAAATTTTGCCGAGATGCCAATGGTGAGTATTTGAGCAGATCCAATGAACCTCCATCGGTTTGCTCGTGAAGTTCCCACCGCTTCTGAAGAGTGTTTCTTTATGTATTGACAGCAAAGCATTTACGTTTTTTATTGACCAACTTTGCAGTAGGTCCTTGTGTACTACAATTGTAGCATCGGCTTAGCATTATTATTATATATGGATGCGAGAAGCAACTACTAGCTACAAATGTAGATGCATGAAAGTCGCAGTCTCGCACACTCTTTTACTTCACCTCATTCCCACCCTTTTCTCACGTCACATAACCGTCACGGCTGCCAAAAACGAAACTGAAAGGTCCTTTATTTTTTTTTTTCGCTACCAATTGTGTGGTTGTCGACTTCTTCACCAATTCACAGAGGAGTGCGGTTCTTTCCTCTCTTTACGATTGCAATTCCATCGCAAAAAACATCATCACATTAAAAGCCATTAAAAAAAAAGAAGAAATTTATCACAATGATGATGGATCAGAACGCGAAGCAGATGGCCAACTGGGAACGCCTGCGCAACGAGGCGCGGCAGACAGACCAGCTGGTTGAGCAGCAGCTGCGCAAGCTCGAGACGGTGGCGCTCTTCGACGAGGGTCGGCTGCTGCACAGCGGCGCGTCGTCCCCGCTGAACGGCGGTGGCCCATCTGCCTCCGTGCCGTCTTCTGGCCTCACCGGGCTGAGCTCGAGCTTGCAGCACCGCAGCCCGAGCGGCACCACCTCCCCAACATTAGCGCCATCCTTCGAAGAGATCGAGAGCCAGTACCGCAGCGCCGAGCGCGAGATTGACGAGTCGCTGCGGCGGCTGGAGCAGACCATCGCCGCCATGGACGACCTGTGCCGCGAGCTCGGCCCCACGTCGGTGGCGGTGCGGCACACCGAGCGCTTCCACGGCTTGCTGGCGGAGAAGCAAGGTACGCGGCGGCGACTCGCGACGGAATTCCGGCAGCGCAAAGATCGCCACGAGCTGGCCGCGTCGCGCCGTGCCGGCGAGGCCCGCCGCCGTGGGGAAGCCGAGGACGAAGGCGCGGGTGCGGGTGTGCGCATCTTGATGGACGAGCAAGCGTCGATCCAGCACACGCTCAATCGCGTGAACGGCTTGGTCGAGCAGGCGGAGGGCACGCGGGATCGGCTGCGGGTGCAGCGGGAGCGGTTCAATGAGATGGGTGACAAGCTTGTGCTCATTGCGGAGCGAATTCCATTTGTGCAAAACGTCCTCCGCCGCATTGACGTGCGCCGGCGTCGTGAGGTGGTCGTGCTGGGGTCCGTCATGTCCTCCCTCATGTTCATTTTCATCTTTTTTTTGTAGAGCTGCTGAATGTGGTGAAAGAAAACAAGAAAAAATGGATTCATTGATTTCTTTGTACGTTGCTGTGGTTGGTGAACGGTGGCTTCTTTTTGTTGCTTGCTTGTTTGCTTGCTTTACCAAAGAGTGACAGTTACAAAGGTACACCCTAAGGGAACAAAGTTGGGCTTCTTTGTTCCTCATTCCTGCTTCACCTTTGCACGATCGAACAAAAAAGACACACTCATTTGGAATGTTTTTCGTCGCGTTGCATTGCGTTCGATTGCTCCGTGTCTGTCCGGCTAGAGTAAAGAGAGAAAAAAGGACAAGTACTTTCGTCAAAAAACACATTCGGCTTAAAATAAAAAGAAGCGCAGATGGAGGAACGGCTAATCTTGAGAAGAGGTAAAGATGATACATGCGGCTGTGCTTCTCTTTCGTGACTTTTATCTTTTCTCGCTTCCACTCTCTTCTCCCCTCATTTTTTTTTTCTGTTTGCAACAAACGAACGCACAAAAAAAGCACCTGTTGAGTGATTACCACTCTATCAAGTTTTGATCGTCAGCTGCTCCATCGTCATACATACACCTTTTTCTTTCTGCATGGTTTTTTTATATATCTACCCCCTCCTTCTTTTTTGATTTGGTGCACCTGCTCCCTACATCCTGCTCCTGCTGCGCTCCTTCTTTTCCCATTTGCCATTTTTTCTATTCTAGACTACTGATCTCTTTTTGTTGTTACTGTTTCGTTCTCGAACTTTGACGTGCCTATTTGCGCACATATCTTTTTACAAATATATAGATTGAGGCTTGCGGCGTGGTCGGCAAAGGTTTTAAAGGTTGGCGTTGGGCAGCATATCGCAACAGCAGCCGACTCCACGCGTCTGGTTTTTCTTTTCCATTGTTCTGTTTTTTTTTTTTTTTGGCGTGTGATTCTTCTTTTTTCGTGGTTTTTGAGAGTACATTAGTCTCATTTTCTTTTCTCCGTCTTCTCAACCGCCTCACCTCATTTTCTAAATCAATTAAAGCAACGTTTTGTGCGACTGACGTTGCTTTCTACCTTGCAATCCCTCATTTTTTTTCCTCCTCCGCTGCCTATCGCGCCAGTAAAACAGTAACCCATAGAGTTCACCGCGTTCACATTTTTTGAACAACATTTGGAAGTCAGCTGATACGCTTGTAGTCACCGTGCGTCCTTGTGACGTCTCTTTCTTTCTCATCGGTGTATTCTTTGTTATTATTAATATTATTATTAGTGAGTCTCTTTTTCGTATCTCTTCATAATGAAGAAGACAAGCGAGGCGCGACGAAAGACGGCCAGCACCGCCTCCTCTGCGAGCGCTGCCACGGTGCCATCAACGGTGTCCCTCCGCGCCAAAAATTCTGAAGAGCGCGACGGCACCGCCACACCTCGCCAAAAACAGCGCGCCGCGCAGCGCGTTGCCGCTCTGCCGCCGACACCCGCAAAAGCCTCTCCGGATACGAATTCAGTGAGCGCGCGTCGCAAGCTGGCGGATGCGGCCCCCGCCAGCAGCTGCAGCACAGCACCAGGCGCGCCGCTGCAGACCACGCACAAGTCGGACGACGGGGACGCCACCTCCACCCACGTTGGCGGTATCACCGTGTCCAATGCCTCGAGCACCACCACGACTCGGGTGCCCACCGCCGCCGCATCCGCAGCGCCAATGAGCGACGTTTTTGTTGACAGCGCAGCGGTTGTCTCCAGCAGTGCCTCTCCTCCCGCACAGGGAGCAGCAGCAGCAGCAGCATCAGCAGGATCGACAAGGCCCGCGCGCCGCCACACGTCGCCGAGTGTGGTGCTGCGCCGCCCCCCGACACGCACCGGCGCCCTCTCTCCGCGGCACATCACCCTCGGGGCCAACCTCGCAACTCCCCCACCGCCTCCATCGACGTCGTCCCCGGCGTCTGCTGTGGCCCTGCCGTCCAGCAGCGCATCGTCGAACCCGTCTCGCAGCCCTCGCAACACCGCCAACGTCGTGGACGGGTGGACACCGCGCACGAGCAGCAGCAGCATCGCCGCGCAGGACCGCCGGATCAGCCCAGCGCGGGTGCCGTCGCCATCCCGCACGGCCAGCGGTGCCACCACCACTGCCACTGCACCGACGCCGTCTGCGGTGGTGCCGCTGCAGCGCATCTCCTCGCAGCGCCGCGGCAGCTACCCCGCCAACAACAACAACAACAGCAGCAGCTCCGCCCGCAGCCACACCGCGCAGACGAGTCACCAACGCGATGGTCCGCGAATGGTAACGGCGACGCACCGCCCCCGCAACGGTCCTCCCTCAGTGCCGGCCCAGCAGCTCCTTGACGAGGGCTACTACTTGGTGTCCGACGGCAGCGCCAACTCCAGCTTCTCGGACACGCCGCGCTCTGCACGACCAGTTTCGATTAGCAGCAGCCTGTCCAGGCGCGCGTCGATGCACATGCTGGATGGGGCCGCCGCATCGCGAGCCGCCGTGGCAGCTGTCGCCGCGGGAACTCCATCGAATCGCACGCCAACGGCAGCGGGTCCTGGAGGTTCTGTTCCTCGCCGCAACTCCAGTAGCGAAGGCGGCAGTAGCAGCTGCAGCAGCAGTAATAGCAGCGGGCGTCGCCGCCTCGGTAAGCGAAGGAATGATGATGATAGCAGCAGCAGCAGTGGTAGCAACCTTGAGCTGTACGACGGCGACGCCAACTTCGACGAGGAGGACGAGGAGCAGGCGGTGCTGACCTACATGGACTCCGGGGCAGACATTAGTTACCCCGCGCGGCCGTCCGGCTCCGCTCACCGCCAGCCTTCCCCGTCCTCTCCAGCTCGGCTGAGCCACCATGCTCATCGAGCGCCGCCAGCAGCAGCAACTTCCACCAACCACAACCCCGCTACTGCTGCCATTTCGGCGGGGTCAGCAGCAGCGCCTGCGAGCAGCCCAGTCGGTGACGGGGACGAGTTGGACCTCAGCGTGGAGTTGGGTCCAACGGACCGGGACGACGCACCGGATGGCGCACCCGGCCGACTATCGTTCAGCGCCAGCCCATCCCTCTTCCGCCGTGGCGGGTCCGTGGCCCGGGAGACGCGCGGCGCCACCCCAACCCGCACACGGTCGGCCCTTGCCACAACGCCGACGACAACATCGCCCGCTGGCAACTCCGGCAGCGGCAGTGGACGCGCTCTGGCGAACACCCCTCCGCAGCCGTCGCCGCTGCTGTCCGCCAAGCCCGCCCCGGCAGCGCTGTCGCGTCAGCACTCCACCACCGCCGCAGCCGCGGCACAGGCGTCGTTGCGCCGCAGCCCGAACCGAAACGCCGCCACGCCGCCCTCGGTGCAGCCGTCCCCGCTGAACCCCTTCGCGCAGCCGCCATACAGCCCCGCCGCCTCGCCCGACGACGAGGTGCGAGAGCGGCAATGCAAGCACCTGAGCCTGCACGAGGCGTTCTTCTTCAACCAGAGCCGCAGTTTCTGGCTGGTGGATGATCAGGTGCTCGCCAAGGTGCTCGAGTACGTGCGCCTCATGGGCTACGAGCACCCGGCGTTGAAACGGGACCGCAGCAAAGGGCAGCCGTCGCTCTGGAGCAGCAGCAGTGCCATCAGCTCCCCCATAGCACCGGGCAAGCTAAAGAAGAAGACGACGCAGCCACCCAACACGACCACAACCACCAACGCAGCAGCAACAGCGGCGCCGACGACAAGCACGACGACTGCCGCGCCGCTGCCAAAGGAGCTGAACGGCAAAGCGATTCCGAACCCGCTCACATCGCCGTCCGCCGCCGCTGCCGCCGTCGCAGAGGCCGTTGTTGCAGCGAGCCCAGCGGCAGCCGCCACCGACGCCGCTGCGGCAAACGGCGCGAGCGCGACGTCCCCGTATGCCTTCCTGGGCAAGCAGTTCCACCTGCGGTCTGGCAAGCCGCGGTGTGCCGGGCAGTACGCGAACACCACCTCCACCTCCGCCACGCACCTCTTCCTCACCTTCAACGAGGCGCTGCGGTGGATTGTCGAGCAGGAGTACGTCATCGGCACGGTGCTCATGTGCTGTGCTCGCTTCATCGGTGACGCGGAGGCCGACGGCGCCACCATCATCGGCGACGGCACGGCCGACGGCGCGGCGTGGCACCCGCGTCGGGCGATGCTGCAGCGCGGCAAGCCCTGCATCCCTGTCCGCCTCCACCCCATCCACTTTGTCGCGTCCCTTGTGATGGCGCACTACCCGCAGTGGGGCGGCATGGCAGCCTTCATGCGCACCTGGGAGACGCAGATACGACTCGTGCTTGGCAGTGCCGCACCGGCGCATCAGCGCGTCTTCAAGTGCCTTGACGACGGCCTGCTGCTGAGCTCCGACCTGGATGCCGGCAACTTGCACCGCGTCGAGCGGGCGCCGGAGCCGTACTTCTTTCTCATCTGGCTGGAGCCCGACAACGGCAGTGACAAGCGGATTTGGTTTCGCTTTTCCGTCGCCGGGGCGAAGGAAGGCCGCACGCTGCGCTTTCGGCTCATGAATGCCGCCCCGCACGCGAAGCTGTATCGGCAGAACGGTATGATGCCGGTGTGGCGTGACGGCCTGAGTCAGGTGAATTGGGGCCCTGTCGACTCCTGCTCCTTCCGCACCACCAACCACGACCTGGACGGCGAGGTGTGCTTCTCCATTCAGGCCAGGAATTCGACCGAGACGATTCAGATCGCGTTCTGTGCCCCTTACAGCTACGCCGACTTGCTCTGCCACGTCTGCCACTGGCACGCGCTCGTCAAGAACAGCGGATGCGACATACGGTTTGAGGAGCGTGTGCTATGTCGCAGCCCGGAAGGGCGAAAGCTGCACCTGCTCATCGTGACGAGCCGAGCTGGGGGGCCGCCGAAGTCGAGCCGTGCGGCGAAGAGGAGCGATGCCGTCTCCGCAGGAGGAAACACAGCTACGAGTGGTACAGGAGCCTCGACCTCCGCTGCAGCCGTGGGAGGAGTGGGAGGAGGAGGAGGAAGCGGCGCTGCTGGTGCCGCTGGGTCCTCTTCTGCCGCCGCAGCCACCGGTTCCACCTCTGCAGGCGCGGCAGCCAAGACAAAAGGCACCGTGTGTGAAGTCATCCACGGCCCCTACTCGAACTTCTCCTCTGGCAAGAAGGTTGTCCTCGTCAGCGGCCGCGTGCACCCGGGCGAGGTCACCGCCTCCCACGGCGTGCACGGGCTCATCTCCTTCCTCCTCTCCAGCGACCCGCGTGCGCTGCAGCTGCGGGAGCACTTCATCTTCTTCATTGTGCCAATGCTGAACCCCGACGGGGTGAGCCGCGGCCACTCTCGGCTGGACCAGTACGGCAGCAACCTCAACCGCTGCTACAACGACCCAGACCCGGAAACGCAGCCGACGGTGCTGGCGCTGCGACGCGTCTTCGAGCACCTGCAGAGCACCTACCGCGAGCGCTTCATCATGTACCTCGACTTCCACTCGCACGCCTCCCAGTCGAGCGGCTTCATGTTCGGCAACAACCTGCCGGTGCGGGTGCAGCACTGGAACGTCTTCTTTCCCCGCCTCGTCGAGCTGCACGCCCGGCACGTCTTCTCCTTCGGGCTGTGCCGCTTTGGGCGGGTGCACATGACGAGCAAGGACGGCGCGTCTCGCGTGCTCTTTGGCAGCAGCCTCATTCACAGCTACACCGTCGAGCTCACCCACTTCACGGACCGCCGCCTCTACGCCGACGACTTCGCCGCGATGAACAACGGCGGGGATGTGCTGTTCGAGGTGACGTGGCCCCCGCCACCACACGCATCCGGCGGGCAGTCTAGCAACAGCAACAACAACAACAGTGGTAGCGCTGCGAACGGGGACGACGAGCAGGAGAACAGTCGGAGCGGCCTGCGGGGCAACGCCGGCTCGCCGACAGTGCGGGCCTCGTCGTCGGCCCCGGGCTTCGCGGGTGGCGGGCGTGGCGGGAAGCGGGCGAACTCCACCACTGCTGGACACGGCAAGGCCACCGCTGCGGCGGGGACGCGGGCACGGGCGGCGTCAGTGACCGCCGGCGCCAAACACGCCGCTGCTTCGGTGAATTCGACAGCCGGCAAAGGCGGGGACGGCACGCGCAAACGTGGCGCCTCCGTCGGCGTTGGCGAGCGCGCGGCGCGGGGCCAGAGCAAAGACAGCGTTCACAGCGCCGCCTCCCCGCTGCGTGTCGCGCGCGGCGGCCCAGCGCTGCAGCCGGTCGCGGCGCCAAGTGTGCTGTGCCAGAGTGCCGAGGTGGGCAGGGCGTGCCTGCTGGCGCTGCTCGACTACTGCTCGATTGGGCGGCAGTCGGAGGAGCTCACGGCCTTTGGTGGCATGAACCGCGTCCTGCGCGATGTGAAGCGGCAGATGAAGCCGGCGACGTCGACGCCGACCTCCAAGAAGGCAAAGAAGTCGCAGGCGGCCACCACCTACGCCGGGATCGAACCCATCTACAAACAGTACTAACTTCCCCAGTGCACGTGTCTCGAGAGTCTGCTCCGCACAAAGCGAAACTTCAAGTGCAGAGTGCAACCTGGTTGTTTTTTTAATACTTTTGTAACTTCCAACGCCAACTTTACTAACTTTGGCAATTATAAAAAAAGAGCTTCAGAATTATGCACATACCTAAAAAAAAAAAAAAACGATGAAGTCAACGAGTTCGCAAGCACCTACTGTTTTCTTTTGCTTGGCGAAATTCCATTGCCATTTCTGCGGCAGGTTCAGGACATTTATTTGAAATGGTAAGAACAGAGACTTTTCTTTTCCACTTGCGCAGAGAACTGCTGTCTCTGTCATTCTGTTTCGTCCTGCTGTTCCCAATTCATTTTTTTTTTCTTGACTCCCCACCATTGTTTCTTTCTTTTTTTCCCTCTTTCATGCCACAATGAATTTTGTTGCAGCTCACGGCTTTAGTAAAAAAGCAAAACCTCGATAGAACACCAGGAGAAAGCTTTGCAAGACAAAAACAAAAAATTTAAGCAACTTTCACAAACTCACGCATAAAAGAAGAGAGAAAAAGAGAGCTTTCTTTCTTCTCATAGAAGTCGGCAAACAGCAGCAATTGCACACACCCGTCACCCGACGCAAGCAACAAATACGTTAAAACAAATCAATAAAGCTTCAACAACGATGAGTCTTTCTCCTGACGCGACGGCCAACACGCCGGAGGTGGTGGAGGCTGTGAAGAAGGCTGAGGAGGCGAAGACGGCTGCGGCGGAGGCGTACAGTGAGGAGAACGAAGAGGAAAACGACAGCCAGCACGTCGAGGAAGATGAAGAGGATGATCAGGGAGAAGAGGAGGAAGATGAGGAAGACGAAGATGCCAACTTCCAATTTCCCACGGACGACGACGCTGAAGCCGAGCGACAGAAGGGCCTCACCGCGTACAACGAGGGCCGCTACGAGGATGCCCTCGATGCGCAGTACCGCGTCGTGCGGCACTTCTCCAACAAGTACGGCTCCACCTCCGCCAAGTGCGGCAAGTACTTTCTCGACTACGGCCTGTCGCAGCTGCGTCTGCTGCAGGGGCAGACGACCGTCGACGACGTGCTGCAGCCGCGCGATGAGGAGGCGCTCATGACGTGCTATGTGAATCTAGAGGTGGCCCGCGTCTGCTACCAGAAGCTTGAGGCTGAGCAGGGCGAGAACGACGTGGAGACGGAGCTGGCCCTCGCGGACGTGCACAACGCCCTCGCCCAGCTGTCGGTGGAAAAAGAGGACTACGACGCTGCGCTGCGCGAGTACGAGGCGGAGCTGCTGCAGTACCGCTGCCTGCAGGACGCCGCGGCGGAGGCGGATAAGCTGACCGTCGTGCCGCCCGGTCGCGTCATCGCCGTGCTGTACGGCATCGCGGACTGCTTCATAAAGGAAGGCGACTTCGAAGGCGCCGAGGAGCGGCTGCAGGCGACCTTGCAGGAGATCGCGCTCTACCCGGCCGGCACCATCTCCGACGCCCTCGTCAGTGAGCTGAACGAGGTGCTGGCGGAGGCGACGGAGATGAAGGGCGGCAAGTTCCAGGAGATCCAGGACGCCATCAAGCACCAGTTCGCCGCCGAGGCGGAGCAGATCCCGACTCCGCAGGAGTTCTTCTCCATCGACACGGAGGGCAAGCACCCGTTCCTGTCCGCCGTGCCGGGCGTCAGCGGGGATGAGGTGGGCGACCACTCGTACCTGTCCATGCCCATGTCCGCCAGTGGGCAGGCGCTGGCGATGAATGAGCACAGCAATAGCCAGTCGGTGTCGCTGTTTCCGCCGCAGGGCAGCCGCAGCAACACGCCGAGTGGGCCGGTCCAGCACGCGACGGTGCGCAAGAAGCAGAAGCGCGCCGGCGATGACTCGCTGTCGAACGCGCAGCCGGAGAACAAGAAGCCGCGTGCGGAACCAGCCACTTCGGCATAAAGCGATGAGAAGAAAGGGAGAGAGTGACGATGATTGGAGTCGGAAAACCTGCAGCGTAGTGGAAAAGCTCTTTTTTTTGCTCTTTTGTCATCTTGCGACGAAAGGAGAACGAGCTTTTTTCATTTCCTATCCCGTCGGAAAGCCTTCTGTGCTGTCACTGCGCGCGTGCGTACAGCTCTTAGTTCTATTTCCCACGCTGACCAATCCCTGTTTTCGTTTTTCATAGAAGTCTGTTTGTGGTCCGCTGACTGTACGCGTCTTTGCTGCATCATGGTTGCGGTGACGAGCAAACCTGCAGGGAAAGCAGGAGCGTCTGTCAGCTGGCTTTTTTTTTCCTCTTTTTTTGTTGTGTTTTCCTCGTTGTCAACCAAAAGTAATTCTTGCAAGAACCCATAAAGCGGCCCTCTTTTCTTTAGTGCGATGCCACTCTGCGATGTAAGCAAATGAACTGGTGTTGTTTTTTGGTGATGCCAAGAATGTTGTAAAATGGCGCTTTTAAGATGATACTTTCGGCACTGGCATCGAAGTGGCTGCGAGGCAAACCAGTGTTTGAAAGCGGCAAGCATTTTCGTTTTGTTGAGCCTTCGCAGATTTCAAAAGCAGTTTGTGCAGTTCTCACGACGCAAAAGCCTCTCTACATTGTTTTGTCACCTATCCCTTGCTCCTGTTACTTTGATTACGATCAACACACACACACACACACACACAAAAGGAGAAGAAAACAAGCAAAAAGCCTGCCTCCCTGTTCTTTTGCATGAAAAAGAGAGGTGCGATGGCAGCTAAAGCCGCGTTTGACTTTCTCTACGACAGCCACTGTCACATCCGCAAGGTGAACTCTCAGGAAGCAGGACAAGCAGCCTCCTCTCCGGACACCGCAGCTCTGCAAAAATGTGTAACGAATCTCGTGGTGTGCGGAACACATCCGCAGATTGACTGGGAACTCGTCCCCACCGTCGTGCTTCGATCCTCTACCGCAAACGTACTCAGTGGCTTCGGTGTGCATCCATGGTTTGTACCCTCGACACAACCACCTAGCAGCGCTGAGGAGAATGCGGCTCCTCAAGATTCGAGCACAGCGGTGACGCTAAACTCCGAGTCCTGCGGGTGCAACGGTGCCTCATCTCCTTCTCCCTCGCAGCTCACAATGACACTGCCGCAGATCGTCGAGGCGCTGCAGCACCGGCTGGACCACCACCCGCGCGCCATCGTTGCGGAGATCGGCCTTGACAAGCTGCGTGGGCCCTCAGAGGCGGATCAGAAAGCCGCCTTCGTCGCGCAGCTTCAGGTGGCGGCAGCGCGGAACCGGCCGGTGTCGGTGCACTGCGTGCGGCACTACGGACTGCTGCTGCAGGTTCTGCAGGACCTGTCGGCCGACGACACCCCACCCGCCATCGTCGTCCACGCCTTCACAGGCTCGTCGGAGGTGGCCAAGTCGCTGCTCAACTTGAAAAACAAGAAACGCGCGGTCGCTACGACGGTTGCTGCAGCGCCATCATCCTCCACAACGCAGCCGGAGGTTTGTGAAGTGTCTACGACAGCTCAGAAAGACAGTGAGGCTAATGTCACCGGCACAGATGCGTCACCATTGCCTGCTGAGCCGGCAACCAAGAAAAAGACGAAGCGTGGTGGCGGTGCGAGCGCGTCCGCCGACACGGTGCGCATCAAGGAGCGGATCTACTTCGGTGTCGGCCTCTCCACCAGTTTCACCGTAAAAAATTTTGCCTCGCAGACGCTGCCGATGCTGCTGGGTGCGCAGCGTGTGGTGCTGGAGACGGATGCGCACTACAGCGGTGAGTTTGGGTGGGGCTCGACGGACTGTGAAACCGCAGACGAGTGCACCGCGAAGACGTGCCTGTACGTAGACGAAGCCGAACACGCGCATCAGCTCCACGATGTGATGCAGGCGGTGGAGGCTGCTGCAGTTGGCAGTGTCGATCTTATTAAAAAGGCCGAGGCTGCCGGGCTGACACCTGAAGCGATGGTGCGCAAATCCGTGGTGGCGGCCTTCCAGAGCGCTTTCAGTAGCGTGTTGGAGTGAATGGCAAGAAAGGTGTGGGCTTTGAGGGGAAGAAAACGAACTTGTCTTTGCTGCCACTTTCCTCCATCGGTACTTTGGGAGCAGTGCTTCTCAATGGTGATGTTGAGGCGCATTAAAGAAAGCAACAATGCCGCCCTGCGTGAGCTTTGGTTTTGGCATGTGTTCTCACGATGCTCACAAAACCAGCTACTAAATGGTGAACCACCACCACAACAACAACGAACAACAAGATTAGTAAAAAAACCAAGCGTACTCCAGAAGAGTTGCAAAGACGCTACAAATAACGCTTCTCCGTCGTCCAAGCCTAAAAAAGAAAGCTAAAATATGTAGTATACGCGTTGACCGTGTGGGACCGCAATAGTTACGCCACCTTCTCAAATTAGCCTTGCTGATCAACACCTTGAACTTTTTCTCGTTCTTCTCTTCCTTGTCCCACTTGCCTGTACCATCCTTCTTTTACCTTCAGTAGAGACGCAGGATCAGTACCGTTTGACATTCACATCAGTCCTTTTTCTTCAATCACAAAAAAAAAACTACTTTCTTGCTGTTTCTACTAATTATTTTTTTACTAACAGTGCCCGTTTGTTCTTTCCCGTTTTTTTTTTTAACTCACAACCGTTTCTTTTGCTGTCCTTTCACCATCAGCATCACCTTGTACGACACATCTAAGATCGTTTACGCTACGCTATCGTTTTTCTGTTTTTCATTTTTTTTATCTTTTTTTCTGACACCTCACTTTATAAAAGTAAAAGTGTGAACACCGTTAAGAAAAAAAAGAAGAAATTCGAAAAAAAAACTGCTTGGCGAAAACGTCAACACCCTCACTTTCTCTTTTATCCAACTACTTCAAGCACTTACCTCCGTTTTTTTTTAACCTCTTTTTCTCTTTTCATACTCTTCTTTTCGCGTGAAACGCATAGCAATCGTCGTTCTTAACGTCGCAACATTAGTTTTGTTTCCTTTATACATCGCCAGATACTGTTTGCTGAAACGCGGTTTGACCGTTGCTTGCACTTTTAAGCGTTTTAACGCCTGATACAGAAAAAAGTTTACCACTATTACTTCATTACACCAACTACTTCTCTTTCAACTTTTTTTTTTAAAACAACTCGATAAAAATACTACCCGTTTTTTCTCACTTCTTTCTTTTCGTTTTTTTTTTTTTGTGTACGATGTCTCGTCTTCTCGTTCTTTCCCAGGCGGAGATGGCAAACAGACTCGCTGGTGTCGCTGCCATGCCGTACCTGTCGCATCGACAAGCCGCCCAGGCGAACCCACTCACCGCGGCGCAGAAGGTTTCCTGCTGTGGTGAGTGGGAGGAGGAGGACGATGTGCTGTCCGCTGCTGTGATGGTCACCGTGCCGCCTCCCCTCACCACGTGGAGCACGCACCACGCCAGCTACCCCGCCTCTCGCACGGAGCAGCCCAGCTTGTGCTTCGGCTGAAAAAGTGAAGAGGTTTTCAGTGGCAATTCAGCTCTCTTTTTTTTCCCGGTGTGTTCTTTTTATATATCTTTTATTTTGAACTGGTGGCGCGAAAACTTCAAGTCTTCTTTGTCGGAGGGAAACTTCTGACGACATTAAAAAGGAATGAAAACAGGACTGTATGAGAGTGACCGTTGAGGCTAAGAAAGCGGAGGTGCGATGCTAGGTGTTGGTCAACACCGCGTCGCGTGCAAGGTGTACGGCAAGCCCTCCTCTTTTTGGTGTCCTCTCCTGGCCAATGAACTTATAGAGCGATGGAGTCAACTTACTTTTTTTTCAGCTGCAAAATAAATGAGAGAGTAAGCAGCGCCATCTCGATTTTGATTTGGAGCTGTTGCTGTCGGATGCATCTGGTCTACTTGACCAGCTGCATTTCAAGCATTTAAGCAGACTTGTTTCTCTTTTCTTTTTTTTGTGTGTGTGTGTTAAATTTGTTTCACTAGTACTCTTTTTTTTTTCGGCAATAGTTTTTTTTTTTCAGTGACCGAAAAAAATGAAAAACTTCTCTGTTGTCTGGTTGCCTAAGAGAGGAAGAAGTCAAAAGTGGTTGACTACGACTTTTTTCTTCCCGAAAAACAGCTTCGCTATTCAATTTTCTTTCTAGTCCGACAAAAATAATTAGGAGATAGGGTTTTTTTGCGACGCTTTTGAGCGTCCTGCGCAGCTGTTTTGAGAGTCGCAAATTTGTGAAATGACGCCTGACATGCGCTTGCAGAGCGTATCAATTGTTTTATCGAAAGCGCGCCAGAATCACGAGTTGTGAATTAGTGTTGTTTTTTTTTTTCCACCTACTCAACTAACACAACACTTCACTTTCATCTCTCTCCTTTCTCCTTTCAACAAATTAAAAAAAAATTAAAAATATGTTGAGCTACCTTTGCGCTTTTCCAAAAGCAACAGAAGTGTGTCTCAAAACACATAAACATACACATACAGAAAGAGAGTTCTTGTCCTTGCACATATAGCAATTTCATAAAAAATAAAAAAACCTTATAAAAAGTAGAGCAGCAGCATGTTTTTCTGGGGCAGCTACAACTTCCAAGAGCCGCAGCAGGCGGAGCACCCCGACCGTCCTGCGCTGCGCTACCCCGCCTACCTGCCCCCCTCCCCACCCGTGCTGCAGCGCGGTGCCGCCGTGGCAACAGGTTCTCTTCCGGCACCATCGTCGGCCTCAGTCGCAGCCGGTGCCCTCTCCTCCTCCTCCACCTCCCTCCTCACCGACCCGTCGGCGGTGCAGCATGCGTTGCAGCTGCTCAAGTCGCAGCGCATGTACGTGCACGCCATCGCGTGCGGCGCAAAGCACATGGTGGCGGCGGTGAGTCTACTGCCCGCTGACGAAACGCCATCGTCGCAGCAGCAACAGCCTCCGACTCCTGCCGCTGTCGCGCTGTACGGGATGGGCAACAACGAGTTTGGTCAGCTGGGTCACCACGTGGCCAACTACACGACCACGCTCTCCCACCTGCACCTGGAGGAGCTCATGGAGGGCACCGTCGTCAGCGTCGCCTGTGGGGCGCGGCACACGCTCGTCTGCACCTCGACGGGCTGCGTGTACGTCACAGGAGACAACGCCTCCCACCAGCTCGGCCTCCCAGGGCAGATGCTGAAGACGCTACCACGCGGCGGCAGCTACGCGCCCAGCTTCACGCAGCTGAGCAGCCTGGCGCACATCGCCGCCGTCTACGCCTGCGGCAACGCCTCCTTCGCGCTGGACCGGCGCGGGCAGGTGTACTCGTGGGGTGAGGCCAAGTACGGCCACCTGGGCCACAACGACACCGGCGAGCGCATGGACCCGCAGACGCTGAAGATGGTGTCGGTTGATGTCCCGGCACCGCAGCTCATCCGCTGGTTTGAGCGGCACCGCGTCGTCATTGTCGAGGTGGCGGTGGGCAAGGCGCACATGGTGTGCCGCAGCGACGCCGACGTGTACACCTGCGGCGAGCCCTTCTTTGGCAAGCTGGGCCACGGCGACGTCGACCCTCGGCTCGAGCCGACCCGCGTGGAGTTCCCCGCGCGCAAGCAGGTCGAGCAGCTGGTTGCCATCGCCGCCGGCGACGACCACACCCTCGTGCTGAAGGAGAACCCGCTCATCGGGTCCATTGTGTACTTCTTTGGTAAGCTGAGCAACGGCGACGGGCAGCTGCGGCCCACAATTGTGCAGCTGCCGACCACGTCGCTGCGGAGTGTGGTGGCAGGACGTGGCACCTTCTGCGGCGCCATCGCGAACGACGGGCTCGTGTACGTATGGGGCAAGCACGGCTACCCAAAAGTGTACAACGGCACCACGGCGGCGGCGCCGCGCGGGCACCCGACGAAGTTGGCGCTGCTGGAGCCGTACAAGCTGGGCGGCCTCGTCTCGGGTGGCACGTTCATGGTCGCCTACGCCGCAGCGGACGCCACGGCACCCCTTATTGCAGAGGACGTGGAGAAGAAAGAGGAAACAGTGAAGAAGGACGAGGAGCTGGTGAAGGTGGAGCCAGACGCCGAGGAGCTGCCATCCGTGAAGGCGGGCACAACGCAGCCCGCGCGCAGCTGGGACGTCGTCGTGCCGCACGACAGCCGCGTTGGTCGCGACGGCCTCGGCGACCCCGATGAGAGCTACGAGGAAGGCGTGCGGGCCCTACTACGGCAGTACCTCGGGCCCACCCTCGGTGGCGCCTACGCCGCGCAGCTTCCGACCCACCCGGCCCGCTCGGCGGCGGTGGTCTATCAGTTCGAGCACGTCCCTGTTCAGAGCCTCAGCCGTGGGCAGAAGGTGCGGCTGTGGATGACGGATGTGTACGCCATCGGCACCGTCGTCGACGAATCGCCAGAGGTGCCGCAGTCGGCGGCAACGCCAGGGCACGTGAGTCTCTCGCAGGCCTCCGCACAGACGCAGCAAAGCGGCGCGGAGCATGACGACGCCAACGAGGAAAGCGCCAATGCTGCAGAGGGCACCGCTGCCGCTGGCGCTGCGTCGTCGACGTCGTGCGCTGACGTGCCGGTTGGCAAGCGGGTGAAAATTGAGTGGCAGCGGGACGACTGGGATGATGAGGTGATCACCCTTTTTTCGGAGGACGAGACGCTGGATGAGACGAACGCAAATCGCTGGCAGCCTTTCTGGTTTGAGCCGGACCCCACAGGAGAGTACGTCATCGCGAAGAGTCGCAGGTGATTGTGCGAGGGAAAAGGGTTGGCTCCAGAGAGCAGGCTATTTGCAGTGCTGGGTGGCGTGTCATCAGCGGCGTTGAAAGGCGTAGTGTGGTGGATATTGAAGGGATGACAACGTTGTTTGCAATTCGTCATTCACTACAGCGGGTGGTCGTTCTCAGACATTGCGCGCTCCAGCGATTTCTATTTTTTTTTTTGGCATAGAACGCTGTTTTGTTGAAAAGGATTGATAGTGTCGATCGCGCATTAAAGCTTTTTTTTTCGACCTCACTCGATCCGCGTCATAGAAAAAGGGAATAGAACAACTAACAACTAATAAAAAAAAACTGCTGTGTGTGAATTCAAACAGACTGTTGTAATGTGTCCGCTGCATCTGCTCCTATTGAGTTTTGCAGAGTGTTGGGACAAGTCGTCTCCTTCCAATAATCATTCCACTTTACTCACCACAGCGAAAAAAGGGACGCTGCGGCCTCAGTATTAAAGTTCTGTCAATCGAGAAAGCAAAAAAGGGCTCAAAACTATTTATTCTCGGACACCTCCGTGCGATACGCTAATCATGCGCGTTCTCCACTCTCTTGCCTCATCTCTACCTTTTTTTTGTGTGTGTGTGTTTGTTTGTCTCCCACAGTGGATTAAAATGATAGTGGACACCATGTTTACCCACCTTATACTAGATGCCTGCCCTCCCTTGCTTTGCTTGCCATCTGTCTTTTAGAACCTCTCTGAAGATCTCTCCCTCTGGGAGGGGACAATTCTGAGAGAGGCGTAACGCGACAGAGAGATTTTAAGACGAACACTTGGTTTTTGGTGATTAGAGAAAGTTTGCGATTGATAACACTGTCAACTGTAGTCGATCAATTAAAACAAAAAAGGGGAAAAAAAAGAACACTGTCAGTCGCAAGCTGCTTTTGGCTGTGTCAGCTACGATCTTGCCTTGTTTTGCTTTGTAGCAGATCAATGAAAACCGTGTCACCACGGCTAGCTGCTGCTTTTCTTGGTTTTGAGCGCAAGTGCCTTTTTTAATATCATTCGGTAACACAGAAATGCGAAGGAAAAAAGCCTGCTTCATCAAACTTGCTATGCCAATTTAACTTCTCTTCTTCTTTTCACAAATCTTGTTTGTTCATCAACGAAATCAAAGTATTTCGAAGCACCTCGTTGTTGTTGCTTTTAGTTTTCTTCTTGAACAGTATTTCTGTAACAAGCGAACGCAGCTCGTGTTATTCATTCCTCCCGCTCCGCCGTCGCGAACGTCTTCTACTCACACTCCTTATTGAAGCGTTTAAATTTTCTTCACTCAGAGCGTTTTTTTTTTTTTTTGTGGAGTCTGCTATTCTTTCCTTGTGTCTCTTGTCACACAACCATTTCAGGACTTCTGCTCACCTTACCTTTAAACAATGTCCTTCACTTTCCGTCGCTTTTGCAGCAGTGTCGCGCTCGGCTTTGCGGCGTCTCCTCTCATCCGCGGTGCCGCCGTGGCGCTCTGCGAGCCCGCCGGCACAAGCTCCTCCTCCTCCTCCTCCCCCTCCAACGGCTTCTTCAGCCGGTTCTCCGGAAAAGCCAACTCCGAGTACATCCGCACCTGGGGTGTGCCGTGGGTGGACGACTGGGATCGGCCCGCGGTGCGAGGCATCCGCGCCGACCGCAGCTCCTCCTACCGCCGCCAAATTCTCCTGATCCGCCACGGCCAGTACGCAAACGAGTCGCGCGACGACGACAGCATTCGCCGACTCACCCCGCTCGGCGAGAAGCAGGCTCGCGCGACCGGTGTGTATCTCCGCAAGCTTTTTGACGAGAGTGAGAAGCGGAAAAAAGCCGCCGTGGTGTACCGCGAAGCGCGCCACGCTTACAAGAAAGCAAAGAAAAACGGAGCAGACGAACGCGAACTGGATGTGCTGGAGAAGCGTATGGAAGACGCCAACGTTGCCTACTGCAGCACGGGGGGCATTTTCGAGGACGGCGCGCCACAGCACGTGTACGTGTCGAACCTCACTCGTGCGAAGCAGACTGCCAATTTCATTCTTGAGGCGTTTCCCGCAGCGGTGCAGAAGACGCTGTCGGTGGACGAGGAGCTGCGAGAGCGCTTCCCGTGCGATGTGGAGCCCCGGCGCTCACACGTGGCGACCCCTGAAAACATGAAGGCGGCGGAGCAGGTCTTCGAGCGTTACTTTTACCGCCCCACCAGTGATGAGTCGAGTGTGGAGGTGATTGTTGGACACGCCAATGTGATTCGCTACCTGACGATGCGTGCTTTGCAGCTGCCACCAGAGGCGTGGCTGCGCACCTCTCTGCCGCACTGCAGCGTGACCGCGATTACGATTAGAGGTAACGGTCATGTCAGCATGACGGGTATGGGCTCGTACGGTCACCTGCCACCGGAGCTCGTAACAGTTTCGAACCTTCCTTAAACGTGACCAAGTCATCCTTTTGTTTGTTTTGTTTTAAGCTTTTGTTCTTCCGCTAACTGAACATTTGAAAGAAGAAAAACGGGCGGAAAAGCTAAAAAATGAGTTTCGAGGAAACAGAAGACAATGGTTGAAGGGGAAAGTGCCGTTTATTACCAGCGTCGCAACAGTGAGAAAACGAATGCGACAGTAACACAATGCCTTGTAGTGACGAAAGATGTAGAGTGAAAATTTTTTTTGCACAATTTCGTTTCTCACTTTAGTTGTTTGTGTGCGATACCTTTGGCAGTATTTCAAACTTTTCTTCTCGCCCTCTTGTTTTCACCGCTTCCTCGTTTTTTCTTCAAAAGTTGCAAACGGTCTTGTAGCTGTCGTCTTTTTATCGTTTTTTTTTATTTATAATTGCATTTTTTCAAATTCTTGGTCAATTTGTATGCAAGCGAGTTCTTTACCGCCGTACATACCCTTTTGAACAATTGAATCTCATTTTTCCTTTTAACTCAAAAGAGAATAGAAACGCCCCACAGCTGTCAAGCTCAAGCATTCAATTTACGACTTCCATTAGTGTTTTACGCCACTTCTCTTCAAGTCTTTTCTTTTCTCAGTTTTTTTTTTTTTTCATGTCCAGCTTTTTTCGTCGTTTCTGCGGCGGCCTCGCCATGGGCTTCGTCGCCTCTCCGGCTTTCCGCGGAGTGGCGGTGGCACTGTGTGAGACATCATCAAAGCCGTCGCCAAACATCTCTGCCAACGGTCAAGTCAATCACATCTTCGACAACGTGCCGATGCCCACCAAGGAGGAGCTCGAGTACGTGAAGACGTGGGGCATCCCGTGGGTGGATGACTGGGACCGCCCGGGTGCACGCGGCATCCGCTCCGACCGTGACGCAGGCCACCTGCGCCAAATCGTGATGATTCGCCACGGCCAGTACGAGAACGAAGAACTCTCGGACGACAACATCCGCCGACTCACTCCGCTGGGTGAAAGGCAGGCTCGCGCCACCGGAGTGTATTTGCGCCAGCTGTTTGAGGAGAGTGGGAAGCGGCGGCAGCTGGCTGCCGTGCGCGACGCAGCTAAGCAGGCCTACAAACAAGCGAAGAAAGACAACGCCTCTGCCTCGGAATTGAAGGCGTTGGAGCAGAAAATGATTGATGCCGATCTTGCTGTTCGCGGCACCGGCGGCTTCTTTGTCACTGGCGCCCCCCGCTTTGTCCACGTCTCCAATCTCTTGCGCGCGCGGCAGACAGCCGATCTTGTCCTGGAGGCGTTTCCTGAGGAGGTGAAGCGCACGCT
>JASAOP010002683.1:0-52600 GCA_030849055.1 Crithidia thermophila
AGAGAGAGAGGGGGTGGGGTGCTACGGTGGGGAAAGAAGGGAAAGGGAGAAAGCGGTGGTGGTGAGCGGTGGAAAAGGCGGGGTATGAGATGGTGCGAAAGCGAAATAGGTGTTTAGTTACTGTGTTGTTGCCAGATGGAAGTGTTTCAGAGTTAAAAGAAGGAAGACGAGTATACGGAGGCAACGAAATTTTGAAAAATGAGCATCGCGGGATTGGGAGAGACTGTCGCATGCTAAAAAATGAGGGCTGCATTTGGCGGTTTCAAAGAACTGCTTCTCATCAAGGCAATTTCTATAATTTGTGTTGCATTGCACATCGCGAATATGAGCACTGAAAACGTCGTGATCTAGCGTTGTGCCGATTTCAAATTTCATCGTTATTGTTTTATTAGCAGAAATGGGTTGTAACATGAAAGTGAAAAAAAGTCACCCAGTTTCTCACTCTTGTGTCACTTCCGGAAAGAACAGTTGGTTGAGCTTCTGCGCAACGCCATCTTCGTCATGGGACCCGATCTTCTCCATTTCCGGCGCTGCTGCCAAGAGAGCGGGGAATGAGTTGGCCATCAAATAGGGGTGGCCCACGGCGCTGAGCATGGGAAGGTCGTTCATGCCATCACCAAAAGCGGCAGCCTCGTCCGCGGTGCAGTCAAGCAGGCGTAGCACGTCACGCACGGCGGTGCCCTTGTCTACCTCGCGAGGAGCGACGTCTAAGATGTACGGCAGCGAAAAAGAAAATGTTGCGTCGTCTGCGAACTTTTCCTGCAAGACGCGCTCAATGGGTAGCAGATATTCGTTTGGACCGTAAAAGAAGAGACTATATGCTTGCTGGTGTAAATCGTGTCTCTGCGGGAGGTCAGCCACAACGTGAGGCTGGAAACTGGGTGGATAAGTGCGTCCTAGCCCCGCCACTTTCGCCGTGGTGAGCCAACCTTGCTCGCGGTATAGATTGGCTGCCACCACCGGCACCTGCGTTACTGCATCAGCGCTTTCGCCCTCCGCAGCAACGCAGGGAAGTGGGATTGTCAGAAGTCGTGCAATGACGTCGGCACTTAACGTGTGGTGGCTGATACGAGCATCGGTGCCACCTTGATGCACCACGGCGCCGTTGTTGGAGATGATGTAGTCGGGGTGCAGGTCCAGCAGCTTCATCGACTCCATGACAGACTGATAGGGACGACCTGTGGCGACAACAAACTTGACTGCCGGCCGCTCCGCGCGGAGACGCTGCAGCACTTTTAGCGTGAAGGCGGAGACGGTGTGGCTCTTGTTGAGTAGCGTCCCGTCCAAATCCGCAAAGACAACTCGTACTGGTTTTTTAGACATGGCAACAACGGTAGAAGAAAAACGAGAAGTTGATGATAAGGAGTTTTTATAATTGAAGGTGCTAATTTTGCTGATAGGAATAAGGACGGTTTTGGAGTAGTGCTTTCGACTGTTAAATATAAATAATTAACACAGGAAAATCGTCCTGTTCGGATTATGGTATCCTAATGATAATCGGTTGAAGGAAAAAAAAAAACGGAAACGTTTAATGGTGCATACCATATAAAAATTTTATACAACCTGGTGGAATACATATTCTATTCCTCATGATGGCAACATCAATGGTATTTTATGAGGAAGGCGGGAGCGAAAGGACTTTTTGTTTTACCACCACTGCAGATAAACGGTTCTCATAATGTTGGGTGTTTGCTTTTCACACCACTTCCAACTTCCAGAGCTCATTTTACCACGTACATTTAATTTTTATTTTTCATTCATTTCGAAATTGAGATGCGGGAAGTAAATAATGCGTACTCAGTTGCATAAAAAAGGTATTTCAGCTTGTTCCACTTTTCTGCAGACTGAAGCACGACTTTAGGGTTTTGATTAAGAGAACGCTGGAAAGAAAGCCCCTTTCCGAGATTAAAAAAAAACTTTTGAAAAATAAAAGCTGCCGTACCTCCTTTTTCAGAAGCAGCGAAAAAAATTGAGTTGCTGAAAGCTGAAAAACAGCAAGACAGAAGGCCTTTAAATAGGCATACCCGTAACGACGGAAAAGAAAGATTTAAAAATTAGTACGGTTTCCCCCTATTTAGATATTAAAAGATCTAAAATTCGGGTCTTGTCGTTTTTGAATTGTTTTGTACTAGTGATTTTTGTAATACCGGCAAAAAAAAAAAAACACCTGGTAATCACATGACCGTGTGCGTTTTTTTTTTTTTTTTATGGTGGCGTAATATGAAGGGGTAAAAGGGCCTCTGGTGTGGCCAACAATAAACAATAATAATAATAATAATAATAAGTGTGCTCCGCTTAAAAGCCCCACAACGCGGTTACAAGGGAATACCAAACGCACTCCGAAGCTTCTTTGCAACGCCATCCTCAGCGTTGGAGAGCACCACCTCCAGCTCAGGGTGCTGCGCCTTCAGCTTCGGGTTCGCATTGCCCATGACGCATCCCTTGCCCACCTCCACCAGCATCTCCGCATCGTTCAGACCATCACCAAAGGCAATGGACGACTGCAGCGCCTCCGCGACAACGTCGTGGCCTTCCTTGGGCGGCAGGAGCATTTCGAAGAGTCGGCGAAGGCCCTGACCTTTGTTCACACCAGCTGCCATGATGTCCATGCAGTCGGAGGCGGAGTAGGTCAGCGAGACCGGCTTGCCGCCGCACGAGGCGGTGATGCGCTGCACCTCCTCCGCCAAGGCCGGGAAGCGCGCCACATCATCCGTGATGAAGAAGATCTTGGAGATGTTGTCGTAGTTGCCAACGGCGACGCCGCGGTTGATCTTGTCGGGGCAGGCACTCGGCACCGGCTCGCTCGACAGCGGCGGCGCCACCGGCACGTGAATAAAGTGGATGCCGCTCTCCTTGTGCACACTGACCATCTCCGGCCAGTCGATGCGGCAGATCCAGTCGTCCTTCTGATACACGTTTGTGTTCACCACTTCCTCCTTCTCGGAAAGATGGTGGTACAACTTGTCAGCAATAACAGAGTCGACGCAGTCCTCAAAGACAATCTCGCCGGTCACGCCGTTGTGGGCCACCGCGCCGTTGGACGTGAGCAGGTACATCATCGGGGGCTTCGACTGATCACCAGCCGAGGCGAGGTGCTTCACCGTCTCCTCGTCCCCCCAAATAAACTTGCGCAGGTTGTTTGCCACGATCTTGATGTCGGCGGAGTTGCGGCCCGTGGCCATGATCAACGTCACGCCGTGCTCGTGCACAAGCTTTTTAAGCGTGTCGCGGGTGTAGTCTGTCATGAAGTGATCGGGGGACAGCAGCGTGCCGTCCATGTCGGTGACGAAGTACTTGAAAGGCGCGGACATTATTATCAACAGTGGATTTGTTGTACGATGCTGTTTTGTTTTATGAAACCTAATGTATGTTCCTGTGTAAGTGTTTTGAGCGTTTTCTTTTTTCGTTTTGCAGATAAACAACTCGCTGTGCTCTTGTTTTGTTGGTATCCTGTATTTTTTTTTTTTTTTTTGAGATGTTGAGAAGAGACAAGGGAGTAAAAAAGCGCTACAGTCTTCCTCACAGCGTCGATTAACAATGACAAACAGTGTGCTGTCGAAACAGGAGCATGGTACACTCTTGCATTAGCAAAAAACGCAACGTCGGCAATCATTACTGCGATTCAATCGCGAGACAAGACTATCTAACACTTCTGAGTGGATAGATACAATTTTTCCCCCTTTTCAATTGCTGGTATAGCTTAAAAATAAAAGCACTGAAAAAAGTGTCTAGGCTTTTAAAGCCATTATTATACTTAAAAGCACAAAAAACACATACCGATATAAATAGAGAAAATAAAAAGACCATCTGGCAGCGCACACGACTTAGATGTTCATTCTTGTAAACTACAGTCCACTCAATCAGAGAGGCTGAAGACGCTGCGCAGCTTGCGGGAAACGCCGTCTTCAGCGTTTGACAGTATCACTTCGAGCTCGGGGTGTTGCGCCTTCAAGAGCGGGTTCGCATTGCCCATGACGCAGCCCTTCCCCACCTCCATCAGCATCTCCGCGTCGTTCATGCCGTCGCCGAAGGCAATAGACGACTGCAGGGCCTCCGCGACGACGTCCTTGCCTTCCTTCGGGTGAAGAATAACCTCGAACAGCCGGCGCAGCGCCTGGCCCTTGCAGACGCCCTCTGCCATCACATCGAGACACGTCGCGGAGGAGAAAGCCATCGAGGCGGCACCGCAGCCACACGCCTGCGTCAACGCCTTCACCTCGGGCACCACGGCATTCAGCCGCTCGAGATCCTCAGCAATGAAGAAGACCTTGGAGATGTTGTCGTAGTTGCCCACAGCAATGCCGCGGTTCACGCCCGTCGCGGACGTGCTGGGGACCGGCTCTGCCGAAAGCGGCGGCGCCACCGGCAGGTGAATGAACTCGATGCCGCTCTCCTTGCAGTAGTCGTTCATCTTGGCCCACGCGATGCGGGCGAACCAATCGTCGCCCTGATAGAGGTTCGCGTTGACGACTTCCTCCGACTCGGGCAGGTAGCGGTACAGCCGCTCCGCGACGACAGGGTCGAGGCAGGTTTGAAAGACAACTTCGTGCGTCACCGCGTTGTGCACGACGGCGCCGTTGGAGGTGATGAGGTACATCATCGGCGCCCGCGACGGGCTGGACGGCGGCGGCGCGTCGTCGATGGTGGTGCCGTCGCCCCAGATGTGCTGCTTCAAGTTTTCCGCAATGACTTTGATGTCGGCGTAGTGGCGACCCGTGGCGATGATGGGGGTGATGCCGTACTGATGGACGAGTGTCTTGAGGGTGTCGCGTGTGGCGTCGCTGATGACGTGGTTGGGTGCGAGCAGCGTCCCATCCAGGTCGGAGACGACGTAGCGATACGGCACAGCCATTGTCCGGAAACTGTAGATTTTAGGTTGTTTTTGTTTAAAGAAGCTTTGCAAACGTTAAAAAATATTATGACAGCAATAATAATAATGATAATAATAATGACAGTGATATTAATGGCAGGTTTCTCAACTCCAATGCTGGCAGTTGCAACCTGACTTGAAGAAACTAACAAATTCTCTGAGTGTGAGAAAAAGCACATAAAGACAAACCCTAGAGCAGTAATGTTGAGTAAAATTTTAGAAGGGATTTTCAATTTATTGCAAGTCTGGAAAAAGGAATTTTTACTCAGCGTTCCACTGCAATGAAAATCGAAATTCAATGCCTCCGTGTAGAAAAAAAAAATGCTCTCCATTTCAAATTGTAAAATTACAAACCGTTGAGAAACCTACTGCAGACTATGAAATTCAAAATGCCTAGCAGGCAAAAACAGACTGCTTTCTTTCTAGACACCCCTGTATAACGAAATTGGTGAAAGTTGTAACTTACGCAAACAAAAAAGTGTGACTACACATCATAAAGCGAGAAAACATCGAAAAATTGTAAAACGCAACAACCATTTTTTGTTGTTCTCACTTCTCAACACCTTGTCGCTGCTAGTCGAGGCGAAACATCTCTCGAATTTTCTGCGCCACTGCGTCTTCGGCGTTCGTCTTGATGACCTCCAACTGCGGGCACCGCACCTTCAGCTGCGGATTGCAGTTGCCCATCACGAAGCCGCGTCCCACCTCCGTCAACATCGCGGCATCGTTCAAATCATCGCCAAACGCGATCGTCGCCTTCAGTCGTTGCGCCGCGGTGGCGGACTCGGGCGTCTCCCGCGGCAGCGGCGCCATGTGCGCAAAGAGCTGCTCTAGCGCAGACGCCTTTGTGACGTGCTTGGCCGTGATGTCGACATTGTACGAAGCCGAAAAAGTCACCGTCAGCGCATCACCGTAGCGCTCCTGCAGCCTCCGTTCCAGCGCCTCCAGCAGCGGGCGGTCCCAGCACGAAAAGAAGACCTTGTAGACGTGATCCAGCCCGCCCTCGATACTCTTCTGGCCCGTCAGTCGCGGCATCACCTCATAGCGGCAGCCGGACTGCTTGTGGTACTGCAGCATCTCGGCCCAGTCCATCCGATAGAGCCATTCCTCGCCCTGAATCATGCCGGTGTTGATGCGTGTCTCGCTGGCGGGCAGCAGGTGGTACAGCTCGTCCACCAGCGCAGGCGCGATCGGCCGCTCCAGCACCATCTCTCCCGTCTCCGCGTTGTGGATGACGGCGCCGTTGGAGGTGATGATGTACGCCGGCGTCGGCTCCCACGTCGAGGCCGGCACCGGCGGCAGCGACTGCCTTCGCTGGTAAAAGTACGATTGCAGGTCTTTGTTGATCGCCGCCACGTCGGCGTGGAAGCGGCCGGTGGCGAAGACGAAGGGGACGTGGTGGTCCTGCGTGAGTCGGCGCAACGTCTCGGCTGTGTACTCGCTCAACGTGTGCTGCGGCGTGAGGATGGTGCCGTCCATGTCAGAAGCCACAAAGCGAAAGGCGTTGGTGGAGGCACCGGCAACAGGTGCCGCTCCCGTGCCAGATTGAGCGGCGGTACGCAGCCAAACCGTACGAAACATTCTATTTGGAAGAAGGGTAGCAACAAAAGAAGAGAAAGTTGGGTTGGTGTTGTGGTTTGTTCTTTACAATGAAGCTTTTTTTTTTTCTCAACGTGGTAGAATGTTGACTACAGCTAAGGTGACACAACAAAAAATGCAACGTGTCTGAATGTGTCTGTGTGTCTGTGTATATTAATGACGCAACGTTTTTTTTTTTTTTTTAGCGACAATCGTATTAAAAAAAATTAGATCTAGCCGGCACTCTTGTAAACTTTTCGAAGCCTTCGCCACAAACAACAAGATAGAGAAAAAAAAGGGCAGGAATATATGAAAAAAGGGATTTTTTGGAAAACAAGGCACTATCGTTGATTCACTGCATTTTAATATTTTTGATGATACTGAATTAATCTGAAATGTTTTTTTTTTTTTGGTGTGCATTTTTTTTTTTTTAAAGAGTCAATAATTATTGTAGAAGCAATATGTTTGTTTTGTCGTCTGAAAAAAGAATGAAAAGCGATCGAGAGAACATCGAAAGCACAGCGATGTCCGTTAACGGTAAAAGAAAAAACATTCATAAAGAGAAAGTTAACCATTGCACTAGCAAATCGAATACCATCCCGTGAGTAATAGGTCGCACAAATAAGAAAAAAATACCTTTGTAAGAGAAACAGAAAAATAATATTTGAAGAGCGCGTCACAAGCAGATCCTTCAGAGAATCCACGGACACTCGACTTCCGCTACCTGGTGCACACCTCTCACTACACATCAAGGTGAAACACTTCGATCAGTTTCTGAGCGACCGCCTCTTCCGCATTCGACCCGATCATCTCCAAATGCGGGTCCGCACCGAGCGGGATAAGATCCAGCAGCCGGCTCTGCGCGTTGGACATCACGCAGCCGTGTCCGGCCGCCATCAGCATCGGTGCGTCGTTCTCGCCGTCGCCAAAGGCGATGCACGCCTTCAGCAGCTCCTCCCCGCTCCGCTCGTCGTTGGGAAAAATCTCCTGCTTCAGAAGGCGACTGAGCCCCGTGGCCTTGTTGACACCGGCCGCCATCACCTCCATGCAACGCGGCACCGAGTAGGCGACGTAGATGCGCGGTCCAAACGTCGCCTTCAGCTGCTGCTCCAGCACCTGCAGCTTCGCGGTGTCGTTGCGGTCCGAGGTGTAGTAGACCTTGTAGACCCCAGCGTAGCTCTCGTGTGTGACAGGGTCGAAGGGGACAGGGAAGAAGACGTCCTTGTTGTCCTCGTAGTACTCCTTGATGTCCTCCGTGTCCCGGTTCATGCGCCACGCGTCCTCCTGATAAATGCTCGTCGTAATGGCGAGGTTGTCGATGGCGAAGCACGCCAGCTCGCGAGCCAGCGCGGGGTCCATGTCCTGCTTCATCACGACCTCGCCAGCTGGATTGTGCGCACGAGCGCCGTTGCTCGTCAGCACGTAGCCCTCCAGCTGGATCTTGCGCGCTGTGGCGAGGACGTCGGTGTGGTGGCGTCCTGTCGCGAAGAGAAACGGAATGTGGCGCTCCTTCTTCATGAGCTCCACGACGTCGCGGGTCCGCTTTGCGACGGTGTGGTGAGGGGACAAGAAGGTGCCGTCCATGTCCGACACGACCGCAATGTACGGAGCTGCCGACGACATGACACTTCTACGATAAAAAAATGGATAAAGAAAAGGAAGCGAAATACGGTTTAAAAAAAAAGATAGCTTTTGAGGCGTCGAGAGTCGTTCTTGTTTTGTTTCGCAAAACAAGAGTAAAGAGGCAAGAGATTGATTACGTTAAGGTTTTGTAGAGATAAAAAATCGAAGCGAAGTAAATAAGAATTTTGAATCTTTGGTGCTACTAATGTGCTGCCCTGTTGCGATTTTGCGATTAATTGCAGCCATTGGCGAGAATAAAGGGAGAAAAAAAAAAGGCAAGGAGGTGCATCATGAGCAGCAACAAAAAAACTTAAGACTTTCTGTGAACGCAGAATCAAAAAGCCAACAAAGTGGCCTTTTTTTAGCTCGAAAAAGCTGGAGGCAAAATAAGAGCAGCAAAAGCTCTTTTTTTTTTTTAAGAGCAAACCTTCCGTTTCTACGTTTGCAAATTATTTCATCTACTTTCGTCTTACTTAGCTATAGTGGTCTAAACAACAACGAAAAAGCTAAATTAGGAAATACACTGATCGCTGGCTTATATGTGAGAGAACAAGAAGATAATATATATACAAAAGAAATGTGACGCCAAAACGGA
The DNA here is from genome assembly GCA_030849055.1 of Crithidia thermophila. Classification (NCBI taxonomy): domain Eukaryota; phylum Euglenozoa; class Kinetoplastea; order Trypanosomatida; family Trypanosomatidae; genus Crithidia; species Crithidia thermophila. Next base: position 8,667 of record JASAOP010002683.1, read on the forward strand.
CGACCCGGAATGCGCTGAGGGCACGACCATCAAGCACATCTGTGCCAAAGCCATCCAACACAATTAGAATTAACAGACATAAGGAGGAAGGCAACCACGATGCACACCATGCACACAAAGAAAAGAAAAACAAAAAGCCACAATAAAAAAATGCTGCTCTGAGGAACAATGTGGTGGCGTGCATCAAAAACAGACATAAAAAGAAAAAAGGGCGCTTAATATCAAATCAACAGGTGAGTGCGGGAGCCAAAAAAAAGGGCCAGAACAATTTACGAACAAAAGATAGTTTCTGCTGGCTACGAACAAGCGACTGGCGCTGCGGCATGCTAAATCTTTAGCTTGGAGAACATGTTGTAGTGATCCGACAGCTCGTACCACCTCGCCACCCAGTTTTCCACCTTCTCCTGCGGCACGCCGCACCAGAGGAGAATCGTCGACACGTTCTCGCCAAGGTACTCACGCCGCATCCACGCCGGAATCGGCGGCGCCTCGGTCATCCCCGCCGCCTTGGCGCTCTCCGCCTGCACAAAGGCCGGGTGCACCACGCGGTCCACCCAGCTGAAGCTCTCCGTGTTGTACACACGCGGCTCCGAGTGCTGGTCAAGAAAAAGGAAGCGCGACAGCTTCGACGACTGCGGCGCGCTGTCCGTCGCCTTGTCATGCTCGGACTCGTGCTCGGAGGCAAAGGCCCAGAAGAGGTTGCCCACACACATGGCAAGCAGCACGTAGAGGCCGAGGCGCACGTTACGTTTGAAGCCCTGCGCGCACGACCAGTTGTCGTAGATGTTGACGTCGTCCACGATGCCGTGCAGGTGATACATGCAGAGCAGAATACCCACGTAGTAGGGCAGACTCTGCGAGGCCATGAAGCCCGTGATAAGCATCGAGGCGCCGATGGGGGCCACCATCGCCGACAAGATGTGCTTGCGGTCGCCAATCCAAATCGCGGTGCTCTTCACGCCGCACTTCAGGTCGTCGCGGCGGTCCTGGTAGGCGTAGATGGTGTCGTACAGAATCGTCCACAGCACGGCTCCACAGTAGATGGGGAGGCAGATGGCCAGGTCGACCCTGCCCAGCACCGCGGCGTACCCGACAAAGATGCCCCAGTTGAAGCACAGCCCCAAGAAGAACTGCGGGGCGTAGGTGATGCGCTTCATGAACGGGTACATCACCCAAATCGGGGTGATGGCGACACAGGCCACGAGGGCGGCCGGCGACAAGTTCAACGCAATAACGCCCGCCAGGGCAACGTGCGAGATGAGCACGCCCCACGCCTCCGTCATCGACATTGCACCGCTGGCGAGGGGCCGCTGCGCCGTCCGCTCCACCATGCGGTCGAACTTGCGGTCCCACATGTCATTCACGATGCAGCCCACACTGCGCATCAAGTAAGCGCCGAGGAGGAACTCGATGCCGAGGTGCAGCGGGATGAACGGCGCGAAGAGGGCAGCGGGGTCGGCACCCTCCCACACCATAGCCCGCGTCACGGCAAGTGCGGAGCCCCAGTAGCAGGGGATCAGCAGCAGCTGCCACCCGACCGGACGATTGAACCGCACGAGCTCGCCATAGAGCTTTGTCTTGTGGACCAAGAGCGCCAGTGGCTTCGGCAGCTGCGCCGTGGAGACGGCAGAGTCGTTGAGAGCCCAAACGCGCGTTTCCTTGGCGGAGGTGCCGCCTTGCCGCGAGGCCGCCGGGTCTGCTCGAACGGAGTCAGGGAAGTGAGCACTAGCGGCGCTGATGGACGCCTTCGTCCACGAACGGGCCACCTTTGGCAGGAACGGTGTGCGGCGAAACATGACACGGACACACACAAAAAACCAACACTGAATAAAGGAATAAACAACTAGAGAAACAGAAGGTTAGGAAGGGAAAACAGAGAGAAGTAAACTCAAAAAAAAATCGAATGCTACGGCGCCGCTACGATTGTGACCGATAGCGCGTTGCGCTCTTTGACGGATAATGCGAGTGCGTGTGTGAGTGGGAGTGTGGGAGGGGGGAATTACGTTTGCGGGAACGTGGCGCGAATGAGGGCGTTGTGTTCAACAAAGCTGTTTGTCTGCTGCACGAAGGCTCTCTCTGTATGCAATGAGAATATGGGAGCTGACAACCGAAGTTGCGTCAACAGCGAGCAACAACACCGGTCTATCAAAAGCAAAGAAAAACAGCAAAGAAGAAACAAGATGTGTAAAACGGAAGTTTGTGTTGAAAGATGCGATTGTTTCTGTTAAGTTTTGGGAAAGTCGTCGCCAACGTAAAGCACATATACAGACACTTGTCCGTAGTTATCAAAGTTACTGTTGAAACGTCATTCGAGCACTCCATGTTCTTCACCAAAGTCAGAAAAGTTGCGTCGTGAGTGATGAATGCACGATAAAAAATGGAGCGTTGCATCTACGAAACCCATTGGAACGAGGACAACACTTTCAAAAGAGTTTCACCGCCGCTCATCACCTGTAGAACTCTCACAACAGCGTTAAAACTAATTTTAACCTATTTAATCTTACTAAAAGAAGGAAATGCTCAATAGGGGCAGTTAAATTACACGAAAACGGTTAACAAGTCTTAAATACAAAACTTTAAGTTTTTAATAACAGCAATCAAACTCGCTGACTTTCGCGCATGTGAGCAATAACAACAAAAAGCCAAACGCAGCAATTGAAGACATCTGGTGAAACGTTTACTTTTTGTTTTTCTGGCGCTTCAGTGGAGGCGTTGCGCGCTTCTTCGGCTTCCGTTCCACCTCCACTTCCTCTTCCTCCTCCACATCCTCGTCATCGTTATCGTCGTCGCTATCGATGCCGTGGTACGTCGAGGTGCCGTGGGCACGCTTCCGCGGCGCCATCACCTCATCAGCGTCGTCGTCGTCTTCAGCTTCATCATCATTTTCCCCATCGCTGTACAGCTCTCCTCGGGCAGCCTTGATAAGGCGGCTCAGCGAACCGGTGCTCGACACATCGTCATCGTCATCATCATCCTCGTTGTCCTCACTGTCGGAGTGAGCCGGCCGTGGACCACCAATCTTGGTGGTCACTCCGCTCTCATCGATTGTCGACTTGCGCGAGACACGCCCCTGCTTCTGGAGACGACGCAGCCGCCGCATCTTCTTGGCGCGCTCCAGGTCGTCGGGTTTGATGGCCTGCATGCGGCTCTGCAGCTTGCTGGTGAAGTCCGCCTCGTCTTCCTCCTCGTCTGTCGCATCACTGTCGCTGCCCGTGTGCACCACCGCACCCTTCATGAGGTTCGTCACCCGCGTCGCCTCCTCGTCATCGCTCTCGTCGTCGCTGCTTGTCGGGTGATGCTTGCCCCGGCGCGTCTGCCCATCCTTCTCGTCGTCGTCATCGTCGTCGTCGTCATCCTTGAAGAAGATGTGCTCGTTGAGGCCAAGGTCGCGAACGCGCAAGTCCGGGTTCTCAATCAGCTTTCTCCGCTTGTTCTTCGACAGACCCGCCAGACGCTCCTCGACCGTCAGGTGCATGCCCTTGCCATCGCCCGACCCCGCTGCAGCACTGTCCTTTTTGCCGCGGCCTGCGTCGAGGGAGGTGTCACCAGCCGCAGACGACTTCTTCACGAGAAACCCGTCATCCTCGTCGTCGTCCTCGTCGTCGCTGCTGTGGCGGATGCGCTGAACGCGCTGCTGCTGCTGACCCGTTGCTGCTGCACCGCCGTCGTCGTTGTCGCTCTCGTCGCCCTCCAGCGCACCGTTTTTGTGGGCGAAGCGCTGCCGCTGCTCCATGACGCGGTGCATGTCCGTCGCCTGCAGGTGCTTCTCCTTGCGGGTGAGGGTGTTCTTCGCCGTGCCGCGCTGCGCAATGAAGTTGACGACGTCCCACGGCAGATTTTTGGCGCTGCGCTGCAGGTTGTTCAGCTCCGACATGTCCGGCACGACGAGCAGACCGAGCGACTTCGCAAACGCCTCCACGTCAATGGCGGCGACGTCGAACACGTTCTTGTTGGACGCGAAGTAGACGGACCGCAGGTAGGCGATGAAGGCCTTCTGCGCCTCGTACTTGAGGCCCTGCACGACGAGGGCCACGAAGATCTCTTGGCTGGAGGTGAGGTAGTCGGGCTTGATCGCGATCTCACGCAGCGGGACGTGCTTGTGATGCAGGTAACTCAGCATGGGTGTTTCCTGCGGGGTGAGAAAGAGCAGGCTCACACCTCGTGCCCCCGCACGCGCGGTGCGGCCGGCGCGGTGGATGTACGTCTGCGCGCTCTCCGGGCAGTCATACTGCACAACCCAGTGCACCAGCGGGAAGTCGAGCCCGCGGGACGCCACATCGGTGCAGAAGAGCACGGCAGACTTGCAGCGGCAGAAGGTCAGAAACACCTCCTCGCGGCGGAACTGCTTCATCTTGCTCGTCAGGCACATCGAGGGGATGCGCATTTTCTTGAGGATCTTAGAGAAGGCGAGGTACATGAACTTCACCTGGTTGCACGTGCTGACAAACACGACAATCTTGTCGTTTGGGTGGCGCTTCAGGAACATGAGCAGCGCGTCAAGCTTGCGGTGCAGCTCCACCACGACAAAGTTCTGGCACAGCGTCGTCGGCGTCGGTGATGCCGTGATGGCCTGCGTGGAGACGTAGCGCGGGTTCTTGAGCGACATCTGCGCTAGCATCTGCACGTCCGTTGTCTGCGTCGCTGAGAAGAGCAGCGTCTGCCTCTGCGGGGGCAGGTACTTGATAATGTTCGTGACCGCCTCGCGGAAGCCCATGTCCAGCAGACGGTCCGCCTCGTCCATGCAGAAGAGCTGCATGTTGTCCAGCACCAACTCGGCATCGTCCTGGAGGTGATGCAGCACGCGGCCCGGCGTGCCGACGATGATGCTGATGGCGTGCAGCCGCTTTCGCTCCTCCTGCACGTCGCGTCCACCGGTCAGCAGCGCAGCGGAGTGGACGTGCTTGTAGCCGACGAGCTGCATCACCTTAAAAATCTGCAGCGCCAGCTCGCGTGTCGGGCTCAGCAGCAGCGCGCCGACGCCCATGTCGGACGACCAGTGCTCGCGGTAAAGACTCTCGAGAACGGGAATGACGAAGCACAGCGTCTTGCCGGAGCCGGTCTTGGCAGCACCGAGCACGTCGAGCCCGGCCAGCGCCAGGTGGAGTGTGTCGCGCTGGATGGGTGTCAGGGTGGTGTAGCGGCCACGCTCCAGACCCATCATCGTGCGCTGGGAGATGGGCAGGTCCGTAAATTTGGTGTACTGGTGCTCTGCGGAGGTGTTAGCTTCGCTCGACTCGGCGATGGTCTCAAGGTCGCGGCGGAGGTCGGCGCAGCGCAGCTGCAGCTGCTCGATCTCCTCCCGATTCTCCTTAGAGCGGTCCTGGCGCTCCTGCCAGTGCTGCTGCTTGGCCTTCGCCTTGGCGCGGCGCAGGTCCTCCGCGTCGTCTCGCGCAACACGCATTGTGCTGTACTGTCCTAAAAGGGTCTGTGTGTGTATATTAACACCTGTATCTGGTTGTTTTCTTACTTTACTCCTTTGAGTTCTGGAAACTAAGTGTGTGCAAGATGCGACAGAAGAGAGAGGACGAGAGGGAGAGAGACACCATCGCGAGGTGAAAGGAAAGAATTTGATATTGCAATAGTAGTCATTGCTATTTGGAGGGGAAAAAAGGAAGGAATCAACCTCGCCACCTTGTATTTGCAAAAGCGTCGGCAGTACAATACCTGGCAATTCAAGTACAATAATAGTCTATCACATTTTTACGTAAAAAAGCCACGCTTTTTTCTGTTTTTCCATAAAGTTTCAAAGCAGGATCTGTTGTTCACAGCAAAACATCAAAAAAGCACACTAGTGTACATCGAACTCTTCAACAACAAAAAAAACCACTCAATAAAGACGGTACGAGATGGTGACAGCTTCGTCGGCGAGGTTTTTGGTCGTGGCTGCGGCTTCCTTCGACCGCTCCAGCTCGTCATTCAGATCTTTGATGCGGTTCTGAATTTCGTCCTGGCGGAATCGCGCGAGGTGGACGCGAATGGCACTTAGCGGTGCCTGCAGGTCGCCATATCCGCTGTCCTTAAACATCCACTTTGCGATCGTCTCCGCCAGCAGCAGGTTGTGCAGGTACCCTTCGCTGCCTATGCTGCCACAGGTGGGGCAGCGGTACAGGCTCGGCGCGATGGCGAGCGACATAAAGCAGGGAAGACAAAAGGAGTGGCCACACGGCCAGAAGAGCACCGGCTCCTCGTAGATGAGGCCGCAGACGCTGCACGTCATGGCCGTCTCCAGCAGCTCCGTCACGTCATTGAGATCCTCGACCATCACGTCGAGGTGGTGGAGGTGGGTGCGAAAAACGCTCTCCTGCCGACCGAGCTGCTGCAGCCAGTGGATCTGCTGAAGGATGTAGTCGGACTGGATGTTGTTCTGCACCCCAACGTTGCGGTAGCGCGGGCCGCGACTCAGCTCGTCCTCGAAGGTTTTGCCAACGGTTGTGTCACCGAGCTCCTTGAGCTGTCGCCACGGCCAGTACCGCTGCAGCATGTTGATGCGCTGGATGTACCCGCGACGGATCAGGTCCTCCTTCGTGTCGATCTCGCGCTGCAGCGTCTCGATCTCTTTTAACAAGCCTGCCCGGGTGTCTTGATAAATGGTTTGTTTCATCTTCATGATTTGCCCAATTTGCTCCGACATGACCAACAGTCGTTTGATGGTGCGCTGTGTGGCGTTGATTTCGTGTTCGAGCTCCTCCTTCTCCTGCTTGGCGCGACGGAGCTGAAACGGCAGCAGGGCGGCGCCGCCGGTGGTTTGCATCCGCTTCTCCATTCCAGAAAGCTTGCGGTGAAGGAGGCCGAGAGAGCTCTGCAGCTGGTCGGCGAGCGTCTGCAGCTTGCGCGACCGCATAAGCTGGCTCGCGTCAGGAATGACAATCGCATCATTTTCCTTCTTCACCTGAGCGACAGGAGGAGCGCTCGCCATTTTTACTGCTGTTGTTGCTGTTGGTGTGTAAGTGACTACACAGCTGTGCAAATTGAAAAGCCAATGGGAAATATAAAAAGAAAAATTTTTTAAAAAGGATGAAACTTCATTTTTCTTTTTTTGATAGCAAACCTGATATTTCACAATCTCTTGTAAATAATAAGGAAGTCAAAGGAAAGAAAACTTCAAATCACGCACAAGAGTTCACGTTCCAATGCTTTCGTAAGAAATAAAGGGTAAAAATAGCATTCAATGTAGACTACAGTATGTGTTTATTGCAACGTTCTTCTTTGTTCATGATTATTATTATTTTTGTGAAGACAAAACTACAAACAGGTTATTATTTTTTTGCGCCTGCGCCGTGCCCTTAAAGTTCTCGATGCATACACGCACGCAGAGTAAAATTATCATTCCGTTCCGGTGCGGAGCTCCAGAGAAGCCCCTCGCAAGAACTACAAAAACTCAGCTTGTGGGGTCCACGTACCATCAAGGAGGCTGATGCGGCGGGACTTCACCATCGCGTTGAGCTGCTTCTGCACCAATCCATCGAAACACTTGCGGCAGTGCAGCTCAATACCGCGCTTCTGCGCAAACTCCTCTTGCTGCTGCTGTTGCTGGTGCGGTGGCACCTGTCCGCCCACGGAAAAGTTGTAGGCAATGTTGGAAGTTGCGGCATCACCACCGGCAACAGTAGCCGGAGACGTGGCGGTCGTCTCCGCACTCGTGTCCACGCGCGCCTCACGCAGATGCATGAAGACGCGCGGAAAGTCGCAGTCGCCGCGCATGGAGACGATGTGCGGGTTGGCCGCCAGCTTCACCGCCGCGGCGTGCGCTGCAGCATCACTCGGCTGCGCCCTTCGGCTCTTCTCGTCGCGTCCGCTCTGTTGTCCACCGGCTTCGTACTCGCGGAGCTGCATCAGCTCGCTCATGACAAGAGGGTCGCCGATGACGCAGCTGCCCAGCTGCTCCCGCACAAACTGCTCCAGCGATGGCGGCTGCGACGTGGGTGGGGCTTTAATGACGACGTTCAGCACCGACACGGGGTGCACGCTGTAGTACCCGTTCTGCTTCACCTCGTAGTACGCCGCAGTGGCCACTGGGGTTTCCGGTTGCGCTGCTGCCCCGGCAGACTCGCCCACACTCGGATAGAGGTCTCGAACGGCAATCGTCGTGTGGTTGCCTGCGGCGTGCACCGGCAGGTGCCCGCTCACCATCACGTCGTACTCCATCGTCGTCGTGGCCAGCGACGTGGCAAAGGAAAAGCGATCGGACAAGGAGACAAGCACGGGGCCGGAGGCGAAGGCGTCAAGGTTGTACACCACCCGCACACGCACCTCCGACGGCGGCAGGGTGCGCCGCACGTGCGGGTAAATCGCCTTCGAGCGCAGCGCCGACTCCACAAAAGACTCTACGGAGACGTGATGGTAGTTGTCCTCCGCGTCCGCACGCCGCATTGGGCAAAAGGGCGGCTTGTACAGGCCAAAGACGTGCCAACGCGAAAGCAGCTCCTCATTGGCGAGCAGCTGCAAGGATTTTGGGTTGATGAGAAACTGATTGCGTAGGAAACGAGTCTGGATTGCTTCCGCCTGCAGAGACGACGAAGCGGCGGCCAGCTCGGCGGCGTGGCGCTCCAGCGTTTGTTTGCTATTCTGCTTCAGCACATCGACAAGACGGCGCGTAGGCGGCCGCGATGTCATTGCAATGCGTCCAGACACTCTCAAGGAAAAAGTACACTTGGCAAGACTCGAATTTCTTTCTAAAAAAAAAAAACTTCACTTGAGTTACAATGTAGCAAAAACGTGTCCAAAGTAAAGTCAGCACGGAGTGTTAAATAAGTCAAGAGAGGTTAAAAAGAAGAGAAGAGAAGAGTGAGGCGCGGCAAAAAAAAAAAAAGAAATAGTTTAAATTGATTTTGTAAACGCCACACCATGTGCAAATACATTCAATCAATTCTTTTCTTGTTTTTCCTAAACATGATTTTGAACACATTCGTCGCATGTGGAAGAATGAAGCAATTTCTTTATTTCAATGAGTTCTGGCATTCATAAACAAAACAAACTCGTGTCGAGAGCGGTTCACGTACAGAATACACAGCAATATTATTTTTTTTTTATTTTTTGAATCTCGTAGACAGCTGTGGTGCCCACCATGATTAAAACTTGAATCTTGCACCTTCACAACTCCACTCACATCCGACATTTTCAAAAAAGTACCAAAACAGCTACGGCACGTGGAAGTGTGAATGCGATCACCACACACGCTAAACGACAAATATTTGTAATCACGACGCGCATTCTCTGCTCCGCTGCTTGGTCTACTCGAGATCCGCTTACAAAGTAAAACAGAATAGTTGAGCCTATAAGTAGCACAACAAGGGCTCAGAAGATTCTTTTACTTTCCAAGCTTTTTTTTTTTTGCAGTCAGTTTTTCACTACCTTGATCGCTTCGCATCAAGGCTAGTAATATTTTTCCCCCGACGGCAACATCGTATAAATTATGAGAGATATTTTCTCTTTGATGATTTTTTGATGAATGTTTAGCAAACTAAAAAAAAAAAAAGGGAGACAACTGCCTCAGACGTACTTATTAATTTATTTTTTTTAAAGAAAATAATAGGGTTTCAGTCATCGACATGTTCGTCCACCACCTCTCTTGCGATCTTGTAGCAAAGAGAGAACACAAAGTCGACGAGCGGAAACAAACAATCAGGATAACTTCATTGCAGAATATTTATCGATGGAAGAACGGTAGCTGCGGCACAATGAAGAGAGGTAGGCAGCTAGAATAAAAAGAGAAAAAGCTCTATTCTAACGCCAAGACAAGACACAACCGAGGGCTTTGTCGGAAGAAGAAAACAAGAAGTGTAGACAGTTTACAACCAATGAAAGGAGAATGAAAAACAAAAATGGTAAACATGCTAAGGAGGGACAATAATCGCAATAAAAACTAGCAATCGATAAAAAAAGAAAAGAAAACGTGAACACAAGAAGGAAATGACTTCCGGACCAAAAGTACTGATTGTGTACAACAAGAAGCCGGAACTCTGTGTAATGTGTTTTCTACCAAATAAGATTAATATATGATNAAGGTGAGAGAAACAAACACTATATTTTACACTTCTTAAACTTGACAAAGAGTAAAATAAGTTTTCAAAGGACACCTTTTAGGTACAGTCATGGGACGTCAATTTTTGTTTTGATCCTACTGTTTCAGAACAAAACCAATTGAAAATCGACCTAAAAGTTATTATTTTGTTTCTATTTCGTAGCCTTTCGAAGCCGATCTGCCGCACGTTTAAGCTCCTCTCTCAGCTACTATTTCGAAAAAAAAAAAGAGAAAAGGAGCGCATGCTGGACAGCGGCATGTACAAAAAGAAGCGAGAACAGAAGGTCCTTCGAAATCTGCAAGCAAATTTTAAAGTTACACACGCGCTGCCATCGCAGACCACACAATTAATTTAAAACTTTTTTTTTTTGATCGACTTCTGATCCCACTGTTTCTCATTAGCCTCTTGTTAAAATGCTTTACTACGTTTCTGCACAAACACGTTCTCAGCTGCAAAAAACAAAAATCATTCTTTCCTATTTTTTTATTTTGCGTGTGTGTGTGTGTGTGTCTATGTGTATGTTGCGTTGCGGGATCGCAAACCGCAGGTAAAGACTTCGCTGCTACGAAAAGAAGACAAGCGCTAGGACAACAAGTGAAGGAAAGACAGTAGAATCATCGTCTTCCACTCCCCTGAAGGAGAAAGCAGAAACGCGCCACCTTCACCTTTTAAAAGGTGAAGTTGGTGCGCTTCACCTGCTCCTGCAGCATGTGCCACGTGTTCTTCGGGTACGACTGCACGCGGCGCGAGTACGAGTTGTAGACCGTGTAGATCGGCTTGTCCTGGTTAATCAGCCAGTCCTCCAGCTTCCGCTGCGCATCCGGAAAGCTGTCTGCGACGAAGTAGCGCGGCTGGAACTTGGTGATGGGGAACGGCGTGACGGACGCCACCGCCGGGTCCCACGGGCAGTACTCCGGCTCGCCGCTGAGGGAGTAGTTCAGCTCGCCGCTGCTGGAAAGGATGCCGGCACCGTAGGCCTTGCGGCGACCGCCCTCGTTGCACAGACCAAACTCCACCGTGTACCAGTACACCTTCGCCAGCTTGTCCAGCAACACGTCATCGGCGCCGAGCGAGGCAAGCCCGATCGTCTGCGTGAACTTGGCAAAGTCGGGGTCCGACAGCAGCGGCAGGTGGCCAATGATGTCGTGCACCATGTCCGGCTCCGGCGTGTAGAGCGGCTGCGCCGAGTGGCGGATGTACTGCGTGCTGAAGAAGACACGGAAGGCCAGCGCGTTCAGGAAGTCGCGCGACGTCAGCAGACCAGCGACGGGCCGCACGGTGAAGCCGGTGGCCTCGTTCAGAAACTCGCTCACGTCGCGCAGCTGCGGCATGTGGGTGCGGCTGAGCACGCCGTTCTCCAGCAGCAGCGGGAACACGTAGTTGTACTGCTCGCAGGCGTGCGTCGGGTACAGCTTCGTGAGGTGGTCGTACACCACCGTCCACACACGGTTCTCCTCCTCCGTGTAGTCAATCACGGGAATCGGATCGCCGGTCTTGAAGGACTTCGCCTTCGACACGATCTCGCGACGGCGGGCGCGGTAGACCTGATCATGAAAGCCCGGGTGCGGGTTCTCCGGGTCGTCCTGGAGCTCCTCGCCGGCGGCCATGGTGCTCTGGTCGAGGTCGTCCAGGTCCTTCGGCTCCGACGGGTACCACGGGATCACCCACGACCCGGCCACCGCGACGTTGGGCGACATGGCCTCCAGCTCCCCCATCACCTGCTTCATCCTCGGGTCCTCGATGTAGGCGTCCACGTCGAGGAAGATGGTCCGCAGCGGCGCTTTGTTCTCGTAAGGCCGGGGACGGTTCGCCACTTGGCTGATGTTGATGCCGTGCGGCTTGAAGAGGGCGAGCAGGTCGCACAGCTCGCCGGACTTGTCGGCTGGGAGGGAGACCTGCAGCGAGGTGCGGCAGCGCGTTCGCTTGTCGGCGTCCTTGATGTTACTGGCGTGGGAGGCGTACTGCTCCTCGATGGTGGCCGCGGCGGCGGTGCCCATTTGTCGAAAAAGCTTGGTGCGAAGAAACATGGTTGCAAGCTTTCTTTTTGAACAAGAGAGAGTGTCCGGTGAGAGTTAATGAAATAGGATGATTAGAGTAGTGGAAGAAACGGCTGAAAAAAAAACCTACGTGATGTCGGTTGATAAGAAAAAGTTTGTGATATAATAAACCGTTTGTAAATGGGGGAAAAAAAAAGCAGACCACAGGAGAGGAAAGAGGGTGGTGCATAGGAAAAGTGAAAAAGACGAAGGACTGAAAACAATGTCATACTTGATCGTCAGTACCGTTAAAAAAAAAAAAAAGAAACACTTGCAGCCATTTTCCTTGGTTAAGGTTCGTTACCGAAAATGACAACAAAGTACATACAATAGTTCGGTTTTATTTTTCTTTTGTTTTAAATGTTCGCAGGGCGTGCCAGGCGAGGCCTGGATTGAATACCTGATGGCTCAATTCTAATATTCTTCCAATAATTAAAATACGCAAACAATAATTTCGTTTAAGCTTACCTTCCCCCAATTCCGTCTGACGCAATGCGCAGAGTCTTGTATGCTTACTCGAAGGGTACGTTGCAGCACTCTACGACAATCGTGCACGACGTCCGCGGTCGCTTCGGTGCGCCGTTGCCGCTCTCCGCGGAGGTGTCGTCTACGAACGCGGCCTCGGCAGCGTCACGCAAGGCCGCGCGTAGCGCTGCTGCGGAGTTCACGACGACGTGGTTGACCGACAGCACACGAACATCGGGGAGGAGATAGGGCAGCTCGGAGGCAACGCACCACTCCGGCACCACAGCACGCAGCACGTCCTCGTCGCGGAGAAGGTGCTTGTCGCCAACCAGCTCGTAATACTCCGTGATGAAAGCAAAGACAAGGTGCAGATGCTCCGTCACAGGCGAAGAAGAAGTGGCCGCGGTCGGTGGCACCGCTGGCGACGAACCCTGCGGCGAATCCTTCTCGTCAACTCCAGAAGGTTCAGTCTCTCGGTCCTTTTCGTTATTCATGTTTGCATGCGCACGCGCAGCTTTCTTTTCTGCAATTCTGCCGAGTAAGCGAGGGAGGTCGGTATTCGCGTGCACCATTACATCGTCCACTTGCCGCACCACGGCGGGGAATAACAACTCACCCAAACCGTCCACTACCGCAAGCGCCTGCTGGTCCCCCTGCGGCGCGTCGTCCAGCCCCACCAAAACATTCCCATCAAAGCAGAGGTGCCATTGGGAGTCAGCGTTGTTGGCGTCGCCAACAGCCCTCTCGCACCGTCTTCGACTGAGGCTAACACCGCGGTACTGCGTGGCGGGGAGCTCGCCATCGGACAGCATCGTCGTCCCCGCAGCGCCGACACACGGTTGTAAGTAAAACATCTTCCGCACCTTCTCCCCTTCCTCTTCCTGTAGGTTGTCAGCAGCATTGGGTGAGGACTCGGGATCATACTCATGATCGGACTCCACTTCCGCCTGTTGCAGGATGCGGTGCGACGATGCCACTCCCTCGGGGACGTAGTCTTCTTCCTCCTCCTCTTCCTCCTGGACAACACTGTCGTTGTCTTGAGTCACGGCATCTCTTTCATTCGGCTCCGCGTTGTCATCTGCTCCTGTCGTCGTCGACGTTACGGCGGTGGTGCGCTGTGCCGCGGACGTATTGTGCTGTCCAATGATGGTCTGCAGGCGGACAAGGCGGGACTGGAAGTTGACGCCGTGCTTCGTGTCGTAGGCGCTGCGCTTGTCGGGGTCGGACAGCACAGCGTAGGCCTCGGTGATGCGCTGATAGCGGGCCTGCACGTGTACCTCGTTGGCGGCATCATTACGGTAGGCGGCACGGTCCGGGTGGAGCAGCAGCGAAAGCTTTTTGTAATGGCGGGAGAGCTCCGTGTCACTGATGGACGGGTCCACGCCAAGGCATTCGTAATGGGGTGGCACGGTCTTTGGTGGCATCAGTGAAAATCTGATTCAGAAAAGAAGAATTAAAAAAATGTGTTCTTGGATTTAGACCTCACAAGAGAGAACACCAGTTGCCTGTACTTGTAGCAAACACAATTATCAAAGAGAAAAACATAAAGGAAGGAGACAAAGATAGAGAGTTAAACTGGAAATAAAATCGAGGGAGAAGGAGCCTCCAGCAATCACATGAAAGACCTTTTTTTTTTTGCATCGCCTTGCACAATGTCGCAAATCAATGAGTTTGATCAATTTGTAAAATTGCATTGAGAAGTAGTTTCAAGGAATCAGACAACAGATCTTTAAAATGCAGTTCGCTTTTTTAATCAAATATGTAGTAGAAGTAAGCAACAGATAGAAATAAAGAAAACATATAGCAACTCTACATCACGTTCAAAAGCACTCTTCGCTTCAGGTAAAAAAAAAATGTGTTTCAAGACCGGATTTATAACTTTACATATTCACAAAAAAAAAATGTCTCAAGGATTCGGCTCATGGGCCTTACCCTCAAAATCTTCATCAGCTTCTTTACACTCACAGAGTGCTACCTCTGTTTGCGAATTTTTGAAAGATATAGTACATGACAACAACAAATTAGAATTCGAGCATGCTACACTAGTCGAGCTCGGATAGAAAATACACAAAGTCTTCATCCAGTGTCATGGCGAGGCGACTGAAATTGTTGGCTGCGTCGGTCGGCAGCTTCGCACTCGGCCGCAGGTTCGGGTTCGCCGCCATGCAGCCTCGCTCAAGACGCGCCAGCTCCTCCTCCTCCGCCTGCGCACGCTCCCGTGCGATTCTGCGGGCTGCCTCGACCTCCGCCGCATCCCGCTCCACCTTCAGGGCCGCAGCGTGCTGTTTCTCTAGCTTGCGGGCGCTGCGCAACGATGCCGCGACGGCGTTGCGGATGGCCTGAAAAGCCTCCTGCTCCTCGACGAGGGCGATGCGGTCACGCAGACGCTGCTCCGTGCGGAGAAGCACGTTCTGCCGCTGCTCCACCAGCCAGCCCCGCGACGTCGCCACCGATTGCGCGTGTGAGCGGTCGGACACGACGATGGTGAGAAACTGTTGGCGTATCTCCCGCACCAAAATTTTGTACTGCGCGTACTCCCGCTCCATCGCCGCGTGCTTCTCCTCGAGTGCCGCGTGCAGGAAGGTCTGCTGCACCTTGGCGCACGCCTTGGCGTAGGCCGTGGCCTCCTTCTCGCGAATCTCCGCCATGTGGGCGGCGTGGAGCTGCACGAGCGGGCCGGTGAGCATGGCCGAGTGCGACTCCATCATCTCTGCCGAGATCCACGAGCGTTGGCGCCGCTCCGCCGCCAGCAGCGCACTCATCTGCTCATCGATGCGCCGCAGCCGCAGCAGCTCCCGCCGGTTCTGCGTCTCCTGCTCCACCAGCTGCCTCCGTACCTGCTCCTCCGCCGAGCTGACCGTTGTCATCTCCACATAAACGAGGTACGAAAAAAAGGGCGAGTCGAAGGCCTTGTACGCTTGCAGGCGTCGCTGGCGGAAGCGCCACATGCCGGGGTCGGTGCCCGTCAGTGACTGCGGGTCGGGCTCGACGGTGGCGCGCGAGGCGTCGAGGCTCATGGATGCGCCGAGCGTGGACACGGAGGCGTGCAAGGACGGGTGCGTCGAGGAGATATGCAGGCAGAACTGGTGATAGCGCAGCATCGTGTCAAAGCGACGCGCCTCCTCTTCCACGAGTTTCTGCCTGGTGTAGATGGCAATGAAGAGAAGACGAAACTCCGCGTACATGCGTTGCATCCCCTCCTCGTACTCCGCCAGTAATTCCTTCTGCAGCACGTCGTGATGCCCGCTGAGCACCACGGAGGTGTACCAGCAGAGCGGCCTCACCATGGGCTCGAGAGGAATGGCGGACATGTTCAGCACCTCCTGATCGCACTCCACGCAGACGCACGGTTCTGGGTACGCGCAAGACAAGAACTGCCCAAGAAGACGCAGACGACTCGCCTGCTCGTCGTGAAACAGATTCCACTGCGCCGAGAGGTTGCTGTGAAGCCGCGTCCACTGCTCAAACATGAGTTCCTTCTCCTTCGCAGCCTCCACGAGTGCGTGCTCTAAGAACACAGCCACTGCGGCGGTGGTAGGTGCCGCAGACTGATGCGGTTGTTGATCTTTTTGCTGCGCGGTTTCACCGGCGAAAAAGGCTGCCCTCCTTGCGGCGCGGTCGTCCACTCGTGGCATAATCGCGAGACGCGTCTTCTGCCTCTCCTGCTGTGCCTCGACGTTGTCCTGCCGAGGCTGCGCAATAGTCTGGATGACACTCGTCGTAGCGATTGTCAATCGTGAATGCAGCTCCGCGTCGCTCAGCATGGCCGGGGCGTACACCTTGCGGAAGGCGAGCCCCTCCTGCCCACTCGGCAGCTCCGACGAGTACCACCGCGTCGGCGACGACTGGAAGGCCAGTTGACACAGCAATCCGCGTTCGTAGGTTTCCTCGTAGACAAGGCGGCGCACGGTGCGTGATGAAAGCGGGCGAGCACGTCGCCCCACCGTTCCTGACGTCCCATCATCTTTAAAATTTGGGTTCGTAGTGCTGTGGTTGATTGGCACCAGTTGCGAGGTGCGGGTGGTGGCAGTGTCTCGCGCATTCAAACGCGCCTGCCCGAGCACCCGGCGAGTCACTTTGGTGGGCGGGTCGTCGAGGGTGTGCACGGAGGATGCGGTGAAGGTGGCGACGGTGTTGTGCATGCGGCCGCGTAGCAGCGCTGCCACGGCGTACTCGGACGGCGGCTCGACCGTGGACGTGGAGGTGGCGATGGAGGCATCGTCGTCCTCACCATCGTCTCCAATGCGGTCGTGTTGGATGGCCACGTTGGTGGCGTCCCACGCGCTGTCGCGAAGCGAGTGATTGTAGGAGAAGCCGTCTTTATCCACGTAGCTGTGACCTCCAACAGCATCCTCCAACGGCAGCTCCGACACGACTTCCACTACCGATCGCGAGCGCGAGCTCTGCGCAGAGAACACATTCTTTTTACGGTCCTGCGAAGACGACGGCGTAGCGGTGCTGTCGGCATCTGTGCTGGTGTCGGCGCCAGCCTGAGCGGCAGCGGTGGGGCTTGGTGGCGCGGACGGGCTTGTACCCTGCGCCAACCAAAACAGCTGCCGCACTGCCACCTCGTTCGCATTCGGGATTTCGAACTCCGAGACGACGGTGTCCTCGCCGAGTCGGTTCCCCAAAAGAGGGTGGACCGCCGAGTTCTCGAAGACGCGTGTGTCGCGGGCGCCGCTGTCGGACAGCGCGGTGTGCGAGACGGCGCTCTTCTCCAGCGACGGCAGCCATGACGAGCGTCGTGCTGCGCCGGCGGAGCTGGTGCTGCTGCTGCCCCCGCCTCCTCCTCCGAGGAGCGCCGGTCGCGAGATGCCGGAGAGGAGGTCACCGGGCATGAGTGAGATCTCCATGCTGGCGTCTGCCATCGCCTGCTCCTCCTTTCGCTTCGCCGTGGCGGCCCCTTTGCGCAGCCACTGCAGGTAGCGAAGGCGGCGCACGTGCCACGTCTCCTCGGACGCCTCATTCGCCAAATCCTGCGCGTTCAGGTACGGCTCCAACAGCGGCTTGACGTTGGCCGCCGACGGCGGTTCTGCCGTGCCTGCCATTGTGAAGTCGGCTCCTTCTTCGTCGTTCAACCCGGCAAGACGACGAGGCCGGAATACGGCAACGCCGCTGGGGCTGTACTGTCGTCGGTCCTCGACCTCAGCCAGCGAGACGCGAGTGAACCACGGGTTAGGCGTGCGGCCCTCAGGTGCGATACCGTGCTCCGTGCCACTCAGGCGAGGGGGTGCGCCAAGGAGAGGAAATGTTGCGGCATGATGGCCGCTGTCGTTGTTGTCGGCGTCCCCCGCAGTGCTCGCGTGCTGGGTGGACATGCTGGAACGTTGTCGTGGGTCGACATAGTCGACGTCGTCGTTCCGCTGGTTCGCCGGCTTGCTCTTCGTGCTCAGGATGGGGGATGACTGCTTGGGCTCATAGACCGTGCCACACGCCACTTGTGTGGGCAGTGGGGGAAACCCACCGAATGTGTTGTAGGGCATTCCGGCACTGAAGCTAGGCTAGAAGTCATCAAAAAAAAAAAGCACAATTTGGGAAGAAGTAAAGGATAGCATGACGTTCACATCCAGAAGATATGAGAGTTTACTAAAAGCGACTACATAATACTAATAGCCTGAGGCAAAGCTAGCAATCGATTGCGCGGCAAAACTGCTTGTTCTCTGCATAAGTTCAATCAATAATTTTTCTATTACTCTTCTGAACACCAAAACGACAGTCTTGCTCACACCTTTACGCTTCATCCTCCTCTCAAGGGCAATTTCACTATCATCGGGAGAGGTGGCATACAACGTTTCCATCCTTAATCACAATGTCAATTTGATGCTGTAAAGTCTTATTGAACTTCTTATCACCAAGAACTTGGAAACAAAGCGAAATGACTAAGCAAAACTCTTTAAATAACTTCATTCAACTTTTTCGACAACATTTTTTTATCTGAACTTTCGAGTTTACGAAGCTCTTAAGAAGGAAATAAGAAAACTCAACACATACACAGAAAAAAAGAACTAAGTGAAAAATTAAAAAAAAAAGAATTGAAAGATTGCTAAAATATTCTTGCACTTGTAAAAAGGAAAAAGGGAGTTTTAGTATACAAGCAAAACAACATAGAAGAGAGCTTGAGAAAGTGTCTCTTTTAAAACTGAGAAGAAACAAAAACCAATAAAACACTTTTTGGGGACTATACATAAATGTACCATGTAAAATTGCATAGAGTTTCAACCGCACTTTTAAAGCGAGATGCGAAGAAAGCAACGTCTTACAAAAACGCCGAATTGACAAACACTAACAACTACTACAAAAAGAGAGCTGAAACAGAGAAAACGGAACTTAGTTAAGAATGTATTGCACTGGGAAAAAAATTAGAGAAAGTAGACACTCGAAAAAGAACAAGAAATATTGAAAAATAAAAACTCTACGGGCATGTGTAGAAAGAACGTCGAGATGGAAAGCAATGGGAAGGGTTGACGCTCGTTTTGAGCGCACCAGCGTATGATAGGGTGGTTTATAAACGGGGGATGGTAACAACAGAAGAAGAACAATAAATACGGTAGGTGGGACACAGAAACACCGAAAGAAAAAGACCAAAAAAAAATTGAAAAAGAGCATGCTTTTTATGGAAGCTCGTGATCGATGTGAAGCCGAGCGGAGCATTGCAAACAACACTTTGCCAACTACAGCAGTTGTCAGGAACCGCGAACAAAAAACGACTGTTCTACAAAGCTAGCAGCAACAACAATCAAAAAAAAAAAAAAACTTAATAAAGAAAGGGAGCGCTTCAACTCAATGGTACGCCAGAAAAGGTGAGCTCGATGTGTACCAGACGCCCATGCTCCCAGCGACCGAAGATGAGCAGCAGTGACTTCTTCAGCGTCTCGCGACGCGACTCCCACGGCAGCACGCCATTGTACAACAAAGCGCCGTCGCCGTGCGGACGGTCTTGGTACCACCCGCCCACGTACGTGTAGCCCAGCGACTTGCAGCTGTAGTTGCCCAGCCCGTGGCGCAGCAGGCTGCCCGCGCCATCGTCGCCGTCACGGTGAATGTCCGTCATGCTGTCCGTGTTTCCGCTCGGCGTCTGCATATCGCACATCTCCAGCTCAAGCTGCGAGTCGAGGTCCGACTCCGGCGCCGCCTGTACCCGCGTAAAGCCGGTGTACGTGTCGTGGTTGGCGTAGCTGATCTCGTGAAAGTTGTGCGTCCGCTCGCTGCTCGCGTCGTCGTCCTTGTCGAGAAACCAGTGCGTGCGGAGACGCTTGCCCGATAGGTGCATGTCGCGACACAAACGCGACATCACCACAAGGCCGTCGTTGAAGCCCACAGACGACCCGGCGGGTGGCAGCGAGGAGCCGTAGCCCCAGAAGTCGAAGGACCGCCCGCCAGACCCACGCGCCGTTTCCGAGGAGACACGACTGCGCGTCTCCTCCTCCGACTCCTTCATCGCCAGCGCTCGGCGTGCAGCGAGCGCCACCTCGTCCGTCAGGCTGTTCGAGTTGCTCGGTCCCAGCGCCATCGTGGCGCTCGTCAGCTTCTGCGCCTTGGACGGCGGCGCCGCCACCCACGCCCGCGCCTCGCGGATGAGCTGCTGGAAGTCCTCCACAAGGCGCGCCGCCGCGTCGAGCTCCAGCTCCGCCAACGACTGCAGCGAGAGCACGGCGTAGGTGACAAAGTGCAGTTGCGACTGCTCCTGCGACCAGCGCGAGATGAAGAGATGCTTCTCCATGCAGACCTGATCCCACGTGTACTTGGCGGCGTTGCGGCGGTGCGCCAGCCACACGTCTTCCTCTGCCTTCATGCACTCGTCCATCTGCGCACACACGGCGATGGCAGACGCGCTGCTGCGGCGCATGTTTGCGACCAGCAGCCGCTCAAATCCCTGCTGTTCAACCACCACGGCACGGGAGAGGGTCTGCAGGCGCACGAGCATCACCGTGTCCCAATCGGCTGCCCGGCCCTTGTAGAAGCCGTTGATGGTCGCCGTCATGGGCGGCACGAGGAGACGAGAGTTGTTGCAGTCCACATCCTCCGCTGTCCCACCGTAGGCGATGGTCAGCAGCGCGGTCGGGTTGAGGGTCGTTGGCGAAAGGCAGCCGTTCACCTGCGGCAGCCGCGCACCGTCACTCGTCATCTTCTTAAACACGGAGTCGAGTCGGACCGGGTTGGAGGCGCCGCACGGTGGGAGGTCGCGCATGCCCTCCATCATTAGCTTCTGTCGACGCACCGGGCTTGGCTGCGACACCGAGCTCATGATCGATTGCAAGGACGTGGAAAACCCGCTGCTGTTCATTGGAGTGGAGAGGGAGCCCTGCAGCAGCTGCGGCACCTCGCTCGCGTCCACCTTCTGCAGCGCCGGCCGCACGTACAGCGTGGTGCCGGGCCGTGGGGGCAGCAGTGCCGGGATCAGCGGCTCACTGGCCGTCCTGGAGGGACTGCCATCCAACGAGGGCATCGCCACAAGGGAGCTCGGTACGCTGGGCGGCGACCCGCAGGAATTGCTCTGGTCCTGCGCCAGCCCCGCAAGCTGCGGCACGGCGCCGCTCTTCAGCGCAGTGTTTGGCTCGGTAGCGCGGCTGCCGTCGGCGCCGACGAGGAACTTGTTCGCCGCCAGCAGCGGGTCGAGGCGGCACATCAGCCGCGAGGCGGGGGTTCGTAGTGGCGGCAGCGGTGGAGGCTGCGGCGTGACGTCGGGGGAGGAGAGGGAGATGGTGGTCCGGCTGCGTCGCTTCATGCCAGCGCCGTTGATCACGTTGAGGCCGGCGCGGTTTGTGGGGGTGAAGATGACCGCCTTGACGGTGTTCTTGATGTACAGCAGCCACCACTCTCGCGTCATGTACCACAGCTCGTGCATCGCGGCGATGGTGTTGAGGGCCTCCTGCTCGCAGTGCCGCAGCGCGCGGTCCCACTTCTCCTGCTCCCACGGGGCTCTGCCCTTGCGGCGGCTGCTGCGGGTCTTCTCTTTGAACCCCCAGTGCGTCTCCGCCGCCGCAATCACGTTGCCGTGGAACTGGTCCCACGCCATGATGTTGAAGGAGCGCAGCATCACACGTTCCCACGAGACGTCCGGCAGCGCGAAGAAGATGCGCATCGAGATCGGGCTGTCGTTCATGAAGTTGTACGCCGCCTCGTCGCGAAAGAAGCGGAAAAGCATTTTAAGCCACACACGCCCCTTTTCGTAGTGCGACATCTTGCGCGCACGGGTGGTCGTTGTTGGTCCATTCACCTCCAATTTGGTAGTCGGCGACACTTCAGGTTGGCGGGCGAGCTGATTAAAGTGTCGCAGCAGCCGTGTCTGGAGAGCCGCTGCCGTCGTCGCATTGTGAGCTGTGGCTGTCCCAGTGGCTGTGACACTCGTTGGCGTAGTGGCCGTGCTGGGGCCGCCGTTCACCGTCACATCCGCCGCGGAGGATGGACGCTCACTCACGTTGCCGTCGTGCCCCTGCGCAGTCGTGATGGAGTCCGACGCAATCGGCAGCGAAGCAGAGTGCGTGAGACTGTTCAACAGCGAGTCGCGCGCAAAGCTGGCGGTGGAAGGCATCAGCACGTGCATGGCGTCCGACACGACGTGCGGCAGCAGCATGCGCGGCACCACCGCGAGTTGGTCCAGGATGATGAAGCTGAATTTGAAGAGGAAGGACAGGGTGAAGACGAGGGTGCTGGCGACCGCGGTGGCCGGGAGCAGCACGCCGGAGGTGTTCGTGTTGTTCTTAAGAAACAACTCGATGGATGGCATCTTGGCTGCCGTGTTGTCGTTAGAGTGTCGCTGCGAGGGCAGAGGGAGGGGATAGCGGCTAGCATGTGAGTCGCCGTCGCCGTTGCTAGCAGCGCCGTGCACAACACTGCGGAACTTGCGCGGCAACACCGACGAGAGCGATTTCGATCCCGCGGCGGAGTCCTCCAGCCTCTGCTGCTGCTGCTGCTGCTCCAGTTCCAACTTCGAGATTGGCTTCGGCTTGTACGCCGCCAAGTACGTGTCGACCATCCACGGCAGGTGCGCCTCCAGCGTGAGGTAGAAGTAGGTGTCGACGATGTGGCTGTTGGTGAGGAAGACGGCGTGCGACCGCTCCGCCGAGGGCATCGTGACGTCGACGGAGTCGTAGAGCATGTACATGTCCTTGAAGGCGGTCAGCAGCTCGTAGCGCTCGGCCAAAAAGGAGGTCCACAGCACTTTGCGCCCCACCAGCTCCGCCGTGCACAGCTCACACGCCGTGACTTGCAGCGCACTGAGCGAGGCTTGCGGGTCGTGGATGTTGTCCAGCTGCATGGCCGCCTTTACCTCCGCCTTGAAAGTTGGTAAGCAGCTGTTGGTGAAGCCATTAGTGCTGCTGCCGTGTCCCTTCGGCGTGGTGACTGTGGGGGAGACCATGGTGGTGGTGGTGGTGGTGGGGGAGATGGTCGTCAGGTGACCTGCACCTTCCGCTGCTGCACTGCCGACGTCTGCTGCGGTGGCGACCGAAGTCTGCGACACCTCAGTTACGATCGGTGACGGTGCTGCAGCTGGAGTGGGGGAGGCTGCGGTGCGACTGCGCAGCGACGCCGATGGGAGACTGCCGCTGGCGGACGTGGTGATGGTGGCGTCGGCCGCGTGCGATGCCTCGGCCCTGTTCTTCTGCTTCCACTCCCACGCCTTGCGCAGCGCGCTCTCGAAGACGGCGGCCTGCAGCGGCTGGTACGACTCCCGCACCTCCGACGAGGCTGGCGCCTCCAAGTCCTTCAACGCGTTCACGACGGTGCCCGTGACGGTGGTCGTGTCCGTGTTGCCGTCCGACGTCACCGACCCGGCCGGGTGCGCCGGCTCCTCCTCGTTGGCGCTCAGCGTCACCGCCGTGTTCGTCACGCCGCAGGCGCGGTCGATGTCGTCGACGACGTACTCGCGGAACTGCCGCGACTCGCGCAGGAACGGCCCGAGGTGGTCGGCGAACATGACCTCGGCATCCTCCTCGGTCGGGCTCATCTGATTCGCGCAGTAGTTGTAGAAGGCGGTAAGTCGGCGCTGCAGCTTGCCGCCCTCGTCCAGGTACTCTAGCTGGAACATGCCCATCTCACTGTGCAGCGTCTCCCCCACCGTCGGGGCCAGCACGTTGCGCGGCCGCACCGAGACGGGGGGCGGCGTGGCTGGCGCGCTCGGCATCTCGTTGGCCTCGCTGCGACCGTCGATCATGAAGGTGATGCGCCGGTTCTGCGGCGAGGACGGGTCCTGCCCACTGGCGGTGACCAGCTGCGTCTCCTCGTCAGTGCTCGGCACACGAAACACGAGGTGCGACTTCCGTCCGCGCTGCTCGACGTCCTGGTTGGCGACTGTCGGCGAGAAAGTCGAGGCTAGGGGAGGTGTGGCGGCACGCGGACCTGCAGCGGCGGACGCTCGCGCCTGCGGTGCGACCAGCTGCGGCACCGGCGTCGTCGCACCGCAGGCGGTGTGCGAGAAGGCGATGTGTGTCGCGTCGTCTTTCGACGTATTCGTCGTTGTTTTGTCGCTCCCCGCGAGGATGTTGCCCGTCACACTCGCGCCGTTGTCGCTGGCCGATGGTGTCGTGACATTGGAAAAGATCATGGCTGGTTTGGAAGGGCCGAGACTCTTTAGTGCGGGAAGGGGATGCACCGTCGGAAGCGTCTTTGGAAAGGGCGGTGGTGACGGTGAGGAGGTGCCGACGGGCACAACTAAACTTGCAAAGCGTCGCGAGCTCAGGTCGTCGACGAGGTCGCTGTGGTTTCGTGAGTTGCCTGCCTGCGTCGCGTTGCGTTGTGCGCTCGTGCACTTTACCGGCATTCTATTGAAAGACGACAAGTCGAAAGCAGATCAAAAAAAAAACCTTACAGATTTAATACAAAAGTAGTTGATGATTGCCTGTTAAGAACACCGACCGAAAACTGAAAAGCAGGAGGATGCGTTCAGTTCGGTTTAGAAGGAGAAATTTTGAGGTTGAAATGTAAGGAAAAAAAAAACAGTAAAGAAGCCTCGTGAGAGAAGCGCAACTACGCACAGGCAAAAGGAGAGAAGAAAAAAAAGGTCACACACTTAAAGAAAAAAAAAAGCAAAGTGAAGAATTTAAATGCGTGTTGACGCTTTGCCAACTACAATCCTCAGTAGGAACAGCACTATTGAAGAGACAGCTACAGTAAACGCAGACAAAAAAAAAATAAAACAAGCTCCGAGGTGAGCGTTTTATCACAGGACGGGCTTGCTGGCAAGAAGGCAGCAACGAAGGGAGAAATGCTCACAAACAAAAATATTTGTAAAGCAAAAAAAAAGGGGAGTTTTAGAGTATAGAATAAAGCACCTGATAGGTAAGACAAAGGACACAAACAAATTTTTAAAAAAAGCTGATAACGAGAAAGAGAGAAAGCAGTTTGATTGAGCCGCAGATTGTTTTTCAAAATAAACTTTTGATATCTACAGCAATCAAAATTTCGAACGCCTCTATTCGATTGTTTTGCTGGGATGCAAGAAGAAGGATGAGCAGCTTGACCAAATCCTTTCCTTTGCTCTCCTTATGAAAATGAAAGAAAGCGAGAAAAAAAAGAAAAAGATGGCTAGTAAAATCGTTTATGTCGTACTAAACAAATAAACTTTTTGCTGAAGTACTTCGAACAAAGATTAAGGAGCACCTACACTTCAGAAACAGCCAGTAAACGTGCACACAATTAGGTGGAGCGAGTTTAATTAGTATTTAAGTCCTCTTGTGATAATTTGAAAAAAAGCTTGGCTCAACGCGTGTATAATCAAAGAGACAAGTCAAGACGGCTGCACTACAAAACGGAAATGCTGCACAATCACGAGAGGAGACAGAGGCAACGCTTAAAAAAAAAAAAAAAGAAATGGTAAAAAAAAAAAAGTGGCAATTAGTTTTCCGACGCTTATGGGGGGTTTAAGCGATCAACAATTGCTGCACCAAGTCACAGAGGAAGAAAAAAGGTGAAAAAAAAGGCACTCTTTGAAGCGTTGTTCTAGACAAACAAGAAAGAGGTGGTATAGTACGACGATAACCCTGAGAGACACCGCCGAATATGTAGTCAGGTTTTAGCTTAAATGCGCTTTATAACAAAAGTAGAGTGAAACCGAATGGAAAACTAGACACAACACCTCAGAAAAGACCAAAAATGAAAGTCCAACGTTTCCAACAAGCGAGGAAAGAAAAAGAAGAAGCAGCAGTGGTATTTAAAGGATCAATCGAAAAAAGGAAAAGCTTAAGAGAAGAGGAAAGATAATTAGTGACTTTAATGACCTGTTCTCAACAAGATGAAGTTCAACAGTTCTTTTTTTCTCAAAAAACAATAATACGTTACAGTTAGATCGTGCTCGCAATTTGCAGAAGACAATCTTGACGAGAACTGGAAAAAGAAACCGAGGGAAAAGCTATGTATGTATGTTTTTCGACAGGGTCACGTCTCCAAAAAAGGAAAAAAAAAGAATGTTTAGTTATCTTAGAATCAACGTGGAAACAGATGAGGAAGAAAAAAAAAAAAAGGATAAATCAGTAGTAGAAAAAGAAAGAGAGAAACCAAAAAAAGTTGGAGAAAGCTCGAAGTAAAAACAAAAAAAAATTACGAGGTGGTCTTTGGCAAAAGTAAAAATGTGGCAATACTACAAGGAAAAAACAACACTATTTTAATTGCAAAAGAAAGAGAGATATATGCAAAGGGAATGAAAAGAAAAACAACACTGGAAGTGGAATTTGAGGATGTAGATATGGCTGCGTAGACGTAGATTGAGTGCTTTACTTCACGTCCGTCAAAGTTATGTTAAAGAACAGAAAATGGATCGTTTTTTCCTTTTTCTTGTTGATCCTGTTTTCCACAAGAGCGAAAAAAGAGAAGAAGATTGTCAAGATGCAGAAGCTCAGAAAGTCAAGAGGAAAAGGTGAGAGAGTGTGTTAGTATTTCGAACACAATGAAGAGAAACATCGTAAAAGGACGCAAAAATTGTTCAACGACGCACCACAGAAAAAAACAGCGTCCGAGTTCCGTTTGCAAAGCTCAAAAAGCGCAGCTGTTTTCTCAACTACCTGCTTAAAGTTACCTTTTTTTTTCACGAGGGGGATAATCCATAACGGTCTATTTCACGTCTTTATCAGATAATAAAAAGATTTTCTTGCTTTTTTTTTTGTACAGAGTTCACTCTAGATTGTATGAGACGCAGGAGAAAAAAAAAAAAAGAAACCTATGAAAGCAAGAATCAACAGAAAAACACACAATCAGCGAGCCGCCGTGGAGTTCGCCACTACAAGTGCGTGCATCGCGTACATTTCCCGTAATTGCAACGTAGTCATGTCAACAGAGTTGGAAGGGAAAATAAAAGTGCGTATGCCATCTTCTTTTTCTTTTTTACGATCAAAATTAACGTTTCCAAAGGCTTTCACACCACTGTCGTACTAGTCCACTCCATAATTGTACAGAACGTGCTTTTCATTTAAAGCAGTAAACGCTACACTTTTTCGCAAACTTCATGCACCACGTACGGCAAGACAAACAAAAATTTAACAAGAAGGAAAAAGAACAGTCACAGCAACCACCTTCTAGAATAAAATAAGAACCTGTGTCCCTCCATTTTGCTGCGAAAAAGCAGCAGCACCAAACGATGATGATCTATGCGATACAAGAAAAAAAAAAAGTCAGTGACAGAAGAGACATCCACGCAGCTCTTTATCTTGAATGCCACTACCACACACAAGCACACACACATATCATACCCCTAATCGCGAGGGCCGTAGCGGTTCGGGTCGTAGGCGCCTTGTGGCGAGCTCGACCGCGCACGTGCAGAGGCGGCAACAGCACGCTTCCGCCGCTCAATCGCGAGCCGCTCGTAATCCTGCTCCTCCCGCGAGAGCCGCTCGCGGTACTTGAAGACGCTCACCTCCTTGTCCAGCAGCCGCTGCTCATCGCGGCAGTAGTCGGGGTCGCGTTGCATCGTAATGTCGTACAGATCTTCCTGTAGCCGCGCCTGACGTTGCTCCGACTCCTGCACCGCTTTGCGCGCCGCCGCGAGTCGTGCCTCCAGCTCCTGCACCTGCCGCCGCGCCTGGTCGACCTGCTTGCCGTTGTCGCGCTGCGCTGCACGGATGGCCTCCTCGCGGTCCTGGTTCGTGATGCGCTGGTAGGTGATGTTGATGAGCACCGGGAAGTACGTCGCGAACTCCTGGAAGCCCTCGTAGTTCATTGTCCCGCCCACACCACCGGCGGCACCACTGCCGCTGACAAAGTGTGCAAAGAGGTCCTGGTGGACTTCCACCGGGAAGGCCACGTTGGCCAGCCGAAAAATGTGCTCGAAAGACTTTTCCGTCAGCACCGTGCCGCCATTAGGCTGACTGCCGAGGCGGAAAAGGTACTCCACCCGCTCAGGGGTGGTGCGCTCCTTGTAGTAGTACGTGGACGCAGACGGCGCGGAGGGCCCCGCGTTGCCACCGCCAGAGGACGGACGGCCGCTGGCCGCCACTCCAGAGATGGGAGAGCGCGCGTAGGGATCCGCAGCCGGCAGCGCCGCAGAGGACGGGTACGCGTCCGCCACGTCCCGCTCCTGCACCGGGTAGCGGGCAGAGGGGCGACCCGAGGAGGAGGAGGGGAGCTGCTGCGGGGCGGCATACGGGCTGCCTCCGGCACTCATGCGTGGCTGACTGGCTGGGGAGACGTCGTAGCGGTTGCCGGCACGCGGAGTGTGGAAGGACGTCTGCCCAGGCGACTCCGACTGCCCCACGGCACCGCGGCTATCCGCTGCGGTGGGGTCAACGAAGAACTCCGACGGCCGCGGCGCCGGCAGCTCGCGCTGGGTGGAGATGTCCGCCTTGGTGCTGTTCTTGCGGAATACGTAGAGCTGGTCGTAGGTCTGGAGCATCTCGATGGAAGACACCTCGGACCAGCTTTGGGTGTCGTCGTCGTAGCGCTGAAGCCGATTGATCGTGAAGGGCTCGCAGGGGCGGACGTCGGTGTAGCCCAGCGACCGCTTCAGCGCCTCCTCCTCCTGTCGAAAGACGCTCTCCAGGACGGTGCGCAGCACCTCGACGGAGGGCGGCGGCCGCTCAAAGGGCAGCTCAATGTTGACCTTCTGTGCCCGGATGTCTGAGCACGCAACTAAGGTGAAGGACATCTCTACAAGGCAAATGGTGATCTAGAAATAAATGAAAAATTAATGATAAAGGGTAAAAATCAGGAGTCGCAAAGGGCGTTTGTTGCTTTCCAATTCACAGAAATGAGTACAATGTTCAAAAAAGAAAAAGAGAGAGATGATGTATTCTATGAGAAAGAAACAAGAGTAAAACAAGAGACTGCGCTCTTTTGAAAAATAGGAGAAAAAAAAAGAGATGTGAAGAGAATCAATGAAGTTTTTCAACAAAGATTTGACCACATTTTTTTTTTTGAAAATCTGCAGTGAGCAGCAACAAAACCCGTAAAATGGAGGAAAAGTGGTTGCGATGCCTAAACAGCAAAAACAAGAGCCATCAAGGAGTGCTGGTATATCCTCCTTCTCTGTCCTACTACCAACTACGCTATTTGATTTGAATGTGCGTTCACAACGGTTTACAACGTCCACACTCAAAAACAAGTACGCACTACCCTGATATCCACTATAATTAATTTTATTTATGAACCATTGTCATCACTTGACTTCGTTTTCTTAGCTTCACCTTTTTTGCAAAAAGAAAAAAATTATGGAACAATTACTCCAGTTCTCTTTTGTAGTACTTCCGGAATAGTTTAACATTTATCTTTTCTGCCACACACACACACCTGAAATCGAGGCAGTGGTTATTCTTTCACCCATTTAGCCGCAACACCAACAACAAAACGGCACGTACCTTTACTCTGATGTAATGAAAAACACTACCGAAACAAGTTTCACACCCCTATCAGAGAGAAATGCACAGGCCTAACATAAAAAAAAAAAGAAACCAAATGTGTCCTTTTTTTCCTTTGTTTTCATTTCCGCTTTCTCCAACACAAACGCACACCACATCTTCCATCTAGCGGGATGGCGGTGTATGAATGTATTTGCAGAGAATTTTGAGCGTCACAAAAGTAGTTGTGGAAAAAGAAAGAGGAGAAGATTTTGATTGGTGGCCCTTACTATACAGCGCGATTTGAATACAATGCTAGCCTCGCAACGATCACAATTCAGTCAACACAACACTTGAAAATAACAAAGGAGAAAGCGCACGTGCAACAGCAACACTGAAGCATAGTGGTGAAGAAAAGAAAAAAAGAGGGGATAACCAAAAGAAGAAGAAAAGAATTGCGTGACGCTAGTAATCAGTTGCAATCGAAAAACGGATGCTAACGTGGTCACTGCGTGCGAGTCTTTGTGCGTGAGTGTGAAGTGGTTAGTTTGAGGAGGACAGTATGCTCTGTAGAAATCAACGCGAGTTGTTTTGTGAGTGCCTTTTTAAATTGGTCGTGACAATTACTTCTCCAAAACAAAGCTGGAAAACAACCGCACACACACACACACACACGCACACACACACACAAAAAAAAAAAAAAAATACTCGCTACAGGGTCGACGACCACACGTCCTTCAAGTAGCGGTCCTCCGCCTCCAGCTTCTTCATAAACTCCTCAGCCGCCTCCAGCGACATCTTCCCTTCCTCCTGCGCAATGCGGCGAATCTCCGCGTCGACGTCCTTGGCCATGTACTTGGCGTCACCGCACACGTACACGTTGGCGCCGCTGGACAGCAGCTCCCACACCTCCGCCGCACGCTCCTTCAGCCGGTGCTGCACGTAGATCTTGTAGGCCTGGTCGCGGCTGTAGGCTGTGTCGAGCACCGACAGCACGCCGTCCTGCAGCGCCGCGGTGCAGTACTCCTCGAAGATGTGATCCTCCGCGTGGCGGCGGCAGCCAAAGAAGAGCATCGACTTGCCGAGCGTCGCCCCCTTCTGCTGCCACGCGCGGCGGCGTTCCAGAAAGCCGATGAACGGCGCGACACCTGTTCCAGGGCCGATCATGATGACCGGACGCTCCTTGCTGCGCAGGGGGAGGTGGAAGGTGGACTTGCGCACAAAGACGGGCACCTTGTCGCCCAGCTGCATCTTCGCCAGCATGCCGGTGCAGAGACCGCCCTTGACGATACCGACCGTCGTCCCCACCGAGTTGGGTGTGGAGAGCAGATCGGAGGAGATGGAGTAGTAGCGGGGCGTGATGCGCGGCATTAGCTCGAGGAAGAACGCTAGCGGCACTTTGGCCGAGCTGAAGTGGCTCAGAAATCCGTGCATCGTGCGCAGCTGCGTGCTGAGCTTGGCAAACTCCTTCTGAGCATCCTGGTTGACGCGCAGAATGCGCAGCAGCTCCTCCTTCTGCGCGGCGTCGGTGCAGCAGTGGGCGAAAGCACGCAGCGTCGACTTCTTCGGCGGCCCGGCAAGGTCGATGTACCACTTCAGCGCCGTCCGCGCCGACACGCGTGCTGGGAAGACGTTCTTGAGCGTCTTCTTGTCCTGCAGCGAGAAGACGCGGTTCGCCTCCTCGTCGGACACGTGGAGCACCTCGAGGTACTTCGCCACAAGGTCGTCGGAGTTGCAGGGCAGGATGCCGAGGTGGTCGCCAGCCTGGTAGGAGATGATGGTGTCGCTCGTGTTGAAGACGATCTCGCGGGTACTGTTGCCATCGCCGGTCGCCTTCAGCAGCTCCTCGTTCTTGATCATCGGCACCCAGACGGGCAGCCGCTGCGTCGGCTCCAGCACCGACGCCGTCTTCGGGAACGGCAGCGGCGCCTCCTTCTCCTCCCAGTACTTAATGCGGCACTCCGGCTCCACCGGCTCCTCAGCGTTCTGCTTGATCTTGATGTTCAGCGCACGCCCGACGGCCGGCCAGAGGTCCTTGGTCCACTCATCGAACTGCTCCTCCAGCTGCCCGCTGCCGGAGTCGCCGCAGCAGAGGCCGTAGATCCGCTTCGCCCCCAGCTCGTCAAAGCGGCGGTCCATCACAATGCCCTCCTCGCAGAAGTACTTGTACTGGCGGTCGCCCAGGCCGAAGACGGTGTACTTCACATTCGCCAGCTCCTCCCCGACGGAGCGCGTGTCGTCCAGCATCCAGTCGTGAAAGTCCTTCATCGTGTCCGTCGGCTCCCCCTCGCCGTAGGTGGCGCAGATCAGGATGACCAGGCGCTCGTACTCCAGGTTGAAGGTGTCGTAGCTCTCCACGTCGCACAGCTTAATCAGGACACCTAGCTTGGCGCCCTCGCGCGTCAGCGTCTTGGCGAACATCTCCGCCGTGCCGGTCTGCGAGCCAAAGAGGACAAGCACCTCCTTGTTGTCCTTCGGCGCCGTGGGGCTGGAGGGGCTGCCGGGGCTGGCAGGGGAGCCGTTGCCGGAGCTCTTGTTGCGCGGCGAGCCGGAGTTGTTCACCGTCACGTACTCCCCGCCCGCCTTGCGGTTCAGCTGCAGGTAGAAGTAGCCGGCGAGTGCAATGAGCACCGTCGCCACAATGTAGAAAAGAGACATCGAGAAAAAAAAAAGGTGTTGGTAATTTGTTTTTCTTGGCAAAATCGGAACGGAGAAAAAAGAAAAGAAGACAAGTGAAACAACGGTGAGAAGAGAAAATAGGTAAAAAGATGCTTACTGTTGCTAGAGTTGAAGTTTCAACTTTTCTTTCAGCAGGTTTTTTTTTTAACACTACTTTTGAGGTGCTGTCAAAAAGAGAGAAAAAAAAGAAGAAGTGCTACGACACACTCTCACCTCCTCAAGGTGTTAATGCCAAGAAAAAAGAAGCGATGTTTTTTTTTTTTTTTTTTTGATGATGACGCACCGAAAGTCTTTGCCTACTGCTCTAGATGGAATGGTAAAGTCAACAGGAAGACAAATGGTGAGCAAAAGAAAAATAATAAAAAGTTGCTTGAACGGCGGAACGCACGATGCTGGCGATACACTATTGTAAAGTCAAATCGATGAGTTCTTCACTTTGCCACAAGCAGCGGTAAAAAACCTAAATACGTATAAAAAGGAGGAAACAAAAGGAAAGCAAAGAAAGGTACTTTGAAGTAAATGATGATCAACTGCAGCCAGACGAAACGGTGAGTTTACGAGAAAAAAACCGTAAAGAAGAATATGGAGAAGGAAAAGAAGGGATAAGTAAGAGTTGCGTGCAAAAAAATAATAAGAAGAATTATATTTTTTACAGCATTCACGGAGAAGAATATGCTCACTTTCAAAAGGCGAACAGCGAGGCGATCAACCAACAGATACTGGTTGTTCAGAAACAAATTTTCAGCGTGAAGAACAAAGCTGCACCCACACTTTTCTTTTAAAACATTATTCATTCGAAGACTTTAATTTTATTTTAAATAAAAATTCGGATGGTTGAGACCATGTAAAAGAAAAAAAAAAAATAGCTTTTGAAGCCGCACTGGGAGAAAAAAAAAAACTCACTGCACTGTCCCGCGGCAAAAAAAAAATAAGAGTAAAATAGGCCAGAAGAAGACCTCCTGATGATCAAAGAGTATAAAGGAATTCATCCAGAATAACTGCTTTTTTTTTTTTGCTTCTCTACAACGCCGACTTTGACACGGACGAAGGGAGGCGCAGACGCGACGACGGCATGCCCTTCGCAATCCCCTTCAAGTTCACCGCGTAGATGAAGCCGGCTCCCTCCTGCGTGCACTTCGCCACCGCCGCCGGGTCGGTGCCACGCGCCGTCGTAATAAACAGCGTCGTCAGATCTGCGCCGCCAAAGCAGCAGCTGGTGCTCAAGGACACCCCCGGCACCGACACCACCCCGGTAATCGCCACCACCGGCGGCAGAGTCTTGTCCCCCTGCTGGCGTGCCTGCAGACGCACGACTTCGCCAATCCCCGACAGCGCCACCCACACCGCGCCGGCGCTATCGACGCAGAGTCCGTCCAGCGTGGCCCCGCGCTGCTTCCGGTCCGCGGGCAGCGACCAGAACACGTAGCCTTCGCTCTGCCGAATGCCTCCCGGAGTGCCGGCTGGCGAGCCGGCGGGGGCCTTGTGGTAGGGGTATGCCATGATCACCGCCTTTGGGGTGTCGATGTGGTACAGCACGTCCCCGGCCGGCGACCAGCCCATGCCATTCGACACCGTCACCTTCGACACCCCGACGCGAAACGGCTGCGCCGCGTTGCCGGGAGTCCACTGCATCAGCACGCCACACTCGGGATCGCGCTTGGGGAACTGCGCGGAGCGCTCCATCATGCCGCCAGCCCAGAGGGATCCGTCGGGGCCGACCTTGCCATCGTTGAAGCGGTAGATGCGGCCTTCCTGCAGGGGGAAGGAGGAGAGCGGGAATTCGGCGAGACGGCGCTGCGGGGCGTCCTCGGCAGAGCTGAGCTGCGGCAGCCCGCGCGGGTGCCCGGCCGAGCACCATGGCAGCTGGTCGGAGTACGGGGTGAGGTAAAGACCAGACTGCGAGCCCCACACGGCGTGGAAAGACGCCGCAGTGCCAGTGCCTTGATTCGCCTTGGGAGAGTCGGTGTGCACCACAAAGCCGACGCGGTGACCCTTCAGCGGAAGCATCGCGACGCGGTCGAAGTCGCTCGTGCTGCCGGCGGACGGCTGCCCGACGTAGAGCGCTTGCCCGATGATGTCAATCCACCAGAGCACGCCGTGCTGGTCATCCCACGTGGGCGACTCCGCCAGGTTCGCGGCGGTGATGCCGGGCGGGGTGCTGACGCGCCGCGCAGTGAGCTGGAATTGTGCCGCCATGGAACCCGAAGCAGCCATGCTATGGGGCGGCAAGGTGAAGCGCAGGATGGCGGGGAGAAGAGAGGACGGATGTCCAACACTATTGCAGAATGCAGTGACAGCTGGACAATGCGAGAAAAAAAAAAAAGAACGATAGAAACAAAAGCTCTAAAGGCGCGTGTGTGAAAAAAAAAATTACGAAGAAGACCTTCAAAATGGTGCGCAGTTACGATACATAGAAGTGGAGAAGACAAGAGAGGTAAGTCGAAAGTTTGACAATATATTTTTAAAGCGTCTTTTGAAGGCCGACCTATTCGCTTAATGTGGAGGTGTCAACTCACTAAAAGCAAAACTCTCCAAAAAAGAAAGGAAGCACGTCAGACACTTCCAGTTTACACTTATAAGCGCAGTAAAAGCACAACTCGCTGTCGAAATGATTCCGCTTTCTCTTTAGCACTTTTTAAGAATAGTATCAGAACTGGAGAAAAGCGAGTATGATAAAAAAAAAAGGATACTTGATAAAAGAAGTTATTTGCTTCCTTCAACGCGCACCGGTTGCCCTGACGGCACCAAGCAGACTACCCTTTGTCTCGATCCTGTTTCTTTTAACGACGGCGGCGCTTCTTCTGCGGCTCCTCGTCGCTGTCCGAGCTGCTGCTGCTGCTCGAGGAGATGCTCTCCTCCGAGTCTGAGTCATCATCGCTGGTGCTGTCCTCGCTCTCGCTCTCCGACGACGACGACGGAATCACGTGCGCCTTCTTTGCCTTCTTGCGATCCACCGGGGTCCCACCGGTCCGCCGAATCACGCGAAACTTGCCCGGATTGTCCAACGAGTACTGAATCATTGCCCCGTTCAACGCCTTCTCAGCGAAGCACACGCCGTAAGTGAAGCCCTTCGCACCGGACTTGTCGAACATGGCAGAGTCAGGGATCTTGATCTTCGCAACTTTGGGGTCGCGGTAGGACTTCTCGAGCAGCTCCGCCACGGCGCGGTTGTACTTGCGCCACGACTTCGGATCGTCGACGTTGCCGTTCGCGTGACAGTTCCACTCCCAGAAGCCCATGTGCTGCTGGTGCTGGTGCTGCTGCGACTGCTGCGGTGGCGCCGGTGGAGACTGTGGACGTTCAGCAGCAGCGGTGGTGCTGTCGCCCTTTTCCTTCGTTGAACTCGCACCACCAAATGGCACGGCGGTGGTGGACGGGGCTGCTGCGGCCACTGCCGGCGTTGCCTGCGCCTCTGTCTTCTCTGCACGCTGCCCCGCCGACAGACGTGCCGTCGCCGCCGCCGCCGCGTCCTGCCGCTGCTGTTCGTGCATTGCCACATCCAACCGTCCGCGCCACTCCGGCCGCTCGTCGCCCTCCTCCGCTTCCGCGTTCCCCGGAGCACCGGCGGACACAGCGTCGCTCTTCGTGACGATCGGAGGATGCTCTCCGTCGCTCAGCTCGCCCTCGTCCTCGCTGTCGTCGTCGTGGACGGTGCCAAACGCCGGCACGGCGAGCATCTCCGCTGCCGTTTTGGTCGTTGCCGCTGCCGTGGCGCCTTCGCGGTTCACCTCGCCGCTTTCGAAGCGGACGGTGAGGGACGGCATCCGCAGCTCCTCGGGGAAGTACAGCGTGGAGCCGGTGACGGTCAGGCTGTCCGGCGCGCGCGTTACAGTGAGAGGGTCGGCAAGAGGCACCGACACCGTCAGCGCACCGCTGGCGCTCTTCTCCAGTGTTGCCTCCGTCGCTGTCGCGGAAGGCGTAAAGAGGAGCTGCGCGCGTTGCGGCACATCAGCAGCCGACAACGCCGTCGAGGCCGTTGTTTCGTCAGCAGCGCTGGCATTCGGCTGTCCTGCAGTGAGCCGCGGCACAGCATCACACGCAGTCCCGATAAAGGTGGGGTTTTTGCCCGTCTGGGCGACGTAAAGGTGCGGGGGGTGCCACACCACCGCCAAATGCTCGCGCGACACGTACGCGTGGGAAAGCTGCTGCGGCGCAGGCAGCTGGCGGCCACGTCCGATGTGGTAGACGTGGTCTGCTTTGTCAATCGAAATGACGCTGCGATCTGACCGCACAATCACCCACTTACCCAGTGGTGCCTCGCTCATTCTTTTTTTATAAAATTTTTTTTTGGTGACAAACAAGCGCTTAAAAAACTTGCCTGAAAGCTCTATGCTGCTGTACCTCGTGGACGTGTAGACTAAAGTACAGTTTTTTGATTGTGAGGACGGGTTGAAGGTATATGAAAGCACCTAGCCAAAGAAGATCCGAGGACAAAAGAGAAGGAACAATGAAGAGAAAATTGCTTCTTTTTCTTATGGCTGAAGGGCATTTATAGGTCTAATGAGATCATGCTCCTCTCTCGTCTCCCTCCTTACAGTGGAGCAAAGAGAAAAAGTACACAATTGAATGACATTGTCCAAACTGGTAGTAAAAACGCAACGACCTTGCTGTGTTTTTAAAATTCTTAAAAGCTGGAGTGAGAAACAAGTTAGAAAAATGGCAAGTAAAATCAATCTGAACTGAAGCCCACCAACAATGCACAGTTTGGTTTTAAGCAGGAGCTCTCCGAAAACATATTCCGTTTGGCTTGAAACGAAAAAAAAAAAACCAACGTGAGTCCTGAAAATAAAGCACCGCTAATCGCAGCTGCTCATCCGCCGTAGCGAACACCTCCTACCTCCTCCCCGGTGACGAACATGTCATCGAGCTCCGAGATACCGAAAGCGTCCAGGAAATCGTCGTCCGCCTCACGCAGCACCGCACTTTTCTGAAGCGCATCCGGAATAGGCGCTTTTGCTTCCGATGCAGGTCGCAAAGGAACAGCTTCTTTATTTCCGCCTAGCACGACCGCGATTCCGCTTGTTGGAGGCTGCGCAGCGGAGTGAGGAGGCGGTAACGAGGCGGAGGAGGAAATGGAGACCGGCAGTACACCACGCAGCAATGCCTCTCCGCAATCTCTCTTTGTGTCGAGACCTTTCGCCGTTGGTGGCGGTTGTGCGTAAAGACGCGCCAGTGGGACATCATCCACTCCTTGCAAAGTGACAGTGTCGTTCTCCGGTTGCTTTTGTTGTTGTTGCTGCTGCTGCTGCTGCGATGCGTACACGTCGACAGGGTAGAGCCACCCGTCCTCCTCAACAACCTGCACGCCGTTATACACCTGCACCCGAGCCGTGGCTGGGGCAGCATCGGCTGGCGGCACAGCTGTCTCCGTCTTTGCCGCTTTGCGCGCCGGCTGCCCATCTGTCGTCGACGGGGGCGCCGGTTCCCCAAAGGCCGACGATGACGACGACCAACTCGCGCTGTCATCCGAAAAGTACGACGTCGTGGGCCACTTCAACTCCTGCGCGCTGCCGGCAGGTACATTTTCTTCTTCTGCTTCGTCCGAGCTGTCGGTGGAGGTGTCGTCTGAGTCTGAATCACTCGTCGAGGCGTCCGAGCTGCTGTCACTGACTTCGACAACTGCTTGCGAAGCCGACCCTGCTGTGTCTGCTGCTCGTGAACGTGAAGGGACGCTTGTCTGAGACAAGGTTGGTGCCACAGGCGTTCTTCTCCGCACATCTTCCCCTTTTCGCCGTTGTGCACTCGTCGGCTGCAGCGTCGTCGAATCGTCGAGGTAGTCATCCAGCGGAATATCAAGCGACTCCGCAAGCTGGCGCCACTGCTCATCCTCATCGGCACGGAGACCGCTGCTTCCGCTGCTTCCGTTGTGCGCCGACGCCGCATGCGCAGGCATCGTACGGCTCGCATTCCTGTCGTGCTTTATCGTCCCGCTTTCCGGGTGTAAGCTGCGTTGCGTGGCAGACAGGGCCCGTGCAGAGGTACGATGCGGCGCGTGACTTGGTGTCTCGGCGTGCCTCCGACATGCCAGGGCGGCAGCCACACCCGCAGCAACGAGGGAAGTGCCAGTCCCCGTTCCACCGGCGGATGTGGTTGTGGGTGCGCGTTCAGACTGCCGCTGCACGCCTTTTGTGATGGCCTTCACCTTCGTCCACATCTTGTGCGCCGCCGACCCTTTGTACGTGCGTCCATCGTACACAAAACAGCGCCGGCCACCCGCCATGAACCAGCGATGCTCGCACAGCTCCCCGTTTTCGTTGAGGTTCACCTCGACCGATCCACGTGAGGCACGGCCAGAGCCTCTAGTTGTGCGGCGACCACCTCCGCGGCCACGACCACGGCCACCACGCCCACTTCGCAACGAGCCGTAGACGTCGGTGAAAGGTGTGTCGTCGTCCGCGTCCGGCTGGCCGCTGTCACGCGGACGTGGCCGTCCGGAAGATGTGCCGGTCGCGGCCAGCGTGGCCGCAGGACGACCACCATCCAGCGTCGGCAGTCGTAGACCGGACTCCACCGCGGCCACCCCGCGCCGTTGCAGGTCGCTGATGCGGACAATGCCTCCGCCGTACCGGACCCCGTTGGAGGCTGCCGCCACGTGCGCGCCGCTGACAGGGGGCGGAGAAGAGCTCCCATACACCGCGTGACTCGCGGATGGTAGAGTGTGGGCGGCAGGCTGCGCCAGCAGCGGAGCAGCTTCTTGGTGTGGATGGGGTGGCGGTGGTGGTGCTAAAGGTGGGAAAGGTGTGTCGGGGGCAGCGAGACGGACAGCCAATCGACGGCCACTGAGAAGCCCCTGGCCGACAGCGACGCCGGAGGTAGTGGTGGGAACGGTAGGAGTCGAAGTGCCAGGGGAACTGTTCGAGGAGCCTACCACGCTGGGGCTGGCAGCGACGGTGGTGGGAGAGGCAGTTGCGAGTCCAAACGGAACATGGAACTGCATGCGTGGCACAGATCCACGAGCTTGTTTCGAGATAAAAAAAAGGAAAAAAAAGTAAAAATCTGCTGACTGGTGATTGAGGGATGTAAAATTGCTCAGAAGTACGAGGAAGAGAGGTGAAAGTACATAGTTGGATAGCTTCGAGTTTACTTCTGTGAATCAAGGAAAAGGAAAGCTGCAAACAATACTAGAGGTCGACATTGCTGTTGACGTTGTTAAAGGTGGTGCCTAATGGAGTCATTCACTGCTACACGCCATGCTTTTTTTTTTTTTTTAGAAATGCCATGCCAGTAGTCAGCAGAGCAACACCAACACATGTAACCTGCGCAAATTGAAACGAGTTGGCTTTTTTTCTTTGAGCGCCGTGGCGTCACAACACTGAGTGGCTCTTACAATTCTCCACCCATTCGGCATCTGTTAGTGTATTATGCTTTTTTCTTTGTGTGTATGTTGTTTCACAGTTCCTCTTTGCAACTTACGAAATATCACATAGTACTTAGAGTAATGATAAAAAGCAAATAATTTTTCCTTTCCGTGCAATCCATTTTTCTTGTAAATTAGCAAAATCCATTTTAGGACGTCGAAAAAAAAGCCCAAAATTTGCACAGCGTCAGTTCCATCAGTGTGAAGTGAAAGACTCGCGCTTAAAAAAAAAAATAATGATGAGCGTTTTTTTTTTCTCTCTTTTTTCCTATCAAATACACAGTCAAGAAAGCAAAGCGTGACCACTGTGGATATAATGTAACAAGCCCAAAAAAGCCACAATTTTCAGCACCTTCAGCATTTGCCGTTTTGACTGTTTCAAATGCAAAAAAAAAGGTCTAAAAAAAAAGAGTTTCTTCGTCCTCATATGTATAAAAATAGTTCATTAAAAACAGATACTAAATAAAAACTTTGACAATGCATGCATTCAGAGTTTTACTTTTTATTTTCTTCTCCGTCGTATTGTTCTGTCGAGGCGTCGTTCGAAAAGAGCACGAAACAAAGACAGCAAAAAAAAAAAAAAAACACCACTTTACTGCAATCCTTTTTTTTGTTGTTGTTGTTCCAGAAAGCGTTTTCTCTGTTTTTTACGCAGATAGGTGCAGCAAATCACCATGCGTGAGAAGTGGTTACTCACCTACATGACTTAAACAACAGTTCAAACAATGAAGAAAGCAAACAAAAAAAAAAGTGACTACTTTGACATTCAGTGATAAGAGTATCTATTTTTTTCTGTTTTTTGCTGCGTAGTTAGAGACTCTTTCTCCTCGCTGTACTCAACCACTTTTCCTTTACCCATGTGCCACTTTGGAGAAACACAAAAACGAAAACGCAAGAGGGTAATGAACCAGGGAGGGGAAGCAAAACGACGCACACCAACGACGCCAAGAAGCAAAACTACCAAAGGAAACGAGAACAAAGAAACAAACCAAAAAGTTTAAGTAGTACAAATAAAAAAAAAATTGCAGAGAAAGGAAAGAGTCACTTGCATCTTCGGGATTTCGTAGAAGTTGCTGCACGTAAATAGTATTAGCGTCCGCAAACTCAAAAAAAAAAAAAACTAAGAAAAACAAAATAATTAAAACAAAAGGAAAAGGGAGAGAAAAAAAGAGACGCAGCGCTTTTCTTTTCTTTAATGCCTTTCCACCTCAAAGCAGAGAGGTTGAAAAGCCAAAAAATAGAGCAAAAGCAAGATTGATATAAAAACGAGTGTGGCTGTGTCCAATGAAAATCGAAGAAGAAAACAAAGACGCCCTTTTTCTTTACAAGTCGTCCATGTCCTCCGGAGCCTCACCGGCGGCACCGCCGGCAGCCTGGTAGACCTTCTGGATAATGGGGTTCGTCACCTTCTGCAGCTGCTCGCGCGCCTCCTCAAAC
This sequence comes from Crithidia thermophila, assembly GCA_030849055.1. NCBI lineage: Eukaryota > Euglenozoa > Kinetoplastea > Trypanosomatida > Trypanosomatidae > Crithidia > Crithidia thermophila. The sequence goes on from JASAOP010002683.1 coordinate 49,423, forward strand.
TCCTCCTTGTCCGCGTTCGGGTTCTCGTCGACGAAGTCCAGCGCCACACGTACGGCTGCCTCGATCGCCTTCTTGTCGTCCGCGCCAAGCTTGTCGCCAAGCTTGTCCTTGTCGTTCACCTGGTTGCGCAGGGAGTAGGCGATGCTCTCCAGCGAGTTCTTCGCCTCGACACGCTCGCGCACCTTGCGATCCTCCTCGGCGAACTGCGCGGCCTCCTCCACCATCGCCTCGATCTCCGCATCGCTGAGGCGGCCCTTGTCGTTCGTGATGGTGATCTCCTCCCGCTTGCCAGAGGACTTGTCGCTGGCGGACACCTGCAGAATGCTGTTCTCGTCAACGTCGAAGGAGACCTCGATCTGCGGCACACCGCGCGGCGCCGGCGGGATGCCGGAGAGCTCGAACTTGCCGAGCAGGCGGTTGTCCTTGGTCATCTGGCGCTCACCCTCGAAAACCTGCACGAGCACGCCGGGCTGGTTGTCCTGGTAGGTGGAGAAGACCTGGCTCTTCTTGGTCGGGATCTGCGTGTTGCGCTCGATCAGCTTCGTCATGACGCCGCCGACGGTCTCGATGCCGAGGGAGAGCGGGATGACGTCGACGAGCACGACCTTGCCGCCCACGTCGCTCTCGCCCATCAGCACGGCAGCCTGCACGGCAGCGCCGTAGGCGACGGCCTCGTCCGGGTTGATGCCCTTGTTCGGCTCCTTGCCGCCAAAGAAGTCCTTGATGAGCTGCTGCACCTTCGGGATGCGGGTGGAGCCGCCGACGAGGACGATCTCGTCAATGTCGCTCTTCTTCAGCTTCGCGTCCTCGAGGACCTTCTGGACGGGGATGAGGGTGTTCTTGAACATGGCCATGTTGAGCTCCTCAAACTTGGCACGCGTGATCTTCTCGCTGAAGTCGTGGCCCTCCACCAGGCTGTCCACCTCCACACGCGCCTCGGGGTGAGAGGAGAGCTGGCGCTTCGCCGCCTCGCACGCCTTGCGCAGACGCGCCAGCGCCTTTTGGTCGCGCGAGATGTCGATGTTCTGCTTGCGCTTGAGGCCGTCGACGAAAAACTTCATCATGTTGTTGTCGAAGTCCTCACCGCCGAGGTGGGTGTCGCCGTTGGTGGCCACCACCTCAAAGAAGCCCTCGTCGATCGTCAGCAGCGACACATCGAACGTGCCACCACCAAGATCAAAGACGAGAATGTTCTTCTCGCCCTCCTTGTTCAGGCCGTAGGCGATGGCCGCAGCGGTCGGCTCGTTGATGATGCGCACAACGTTGAGGCCCGCAATCTTGCCCGAATCCTTGGTCGCCTGACGCTGGGCGTCGTTGAAGTACGCCGGCACCGTGACGACGGCGTTCTTCACCTTCTCGCCGAGGAACGTCTCAGAGATGTCCTTCATCTTCTGCAGCACCATCGCGCTGACTTCCTCCGGCGTGAACTCCTTCTTGGCGCCGTTGACGGTCACCTGCACGAGCGGCTTGCCGGCCTTGTCGCCGACGATGTTGTAAGACAGCAGCTTCTTGTCGTTCTGCACCGTCGGGTCGCTGAACTTGCGGCCGATGAGGCGCTTGATGGCGTAAATGGTGTTCTCCGGGTTCTGCGGCAGCTGGTTCTTCGCGCCGTCGCCGACCAGGCGCTCCGTCTCGGTGAAGGCGACCACGGACGGGGTGATGCGGTTACCCATTTCGTTGGTGATAATGTGCACCTCGCCCTTCTGCCACACACCGGCCACCGAGTACGTGGTGCCCAGATCGACGCCGATGCACGGCGGCTCCACCTTGCCACTGCCATCCGGCGCCGCAGCGGCGGAGATGACGAGCAGCGCGGAGACGAGGCACAGCGCCAAGAGAAGAACACGGTCCTTCGCAGCCATTTTGTTGTTGTCTTTGTTGATTGGAAGAAAGGTTGAGCGTAGAATCTGGTGATAAAAGTCTTTTTGAAAGAGTGGAATGTCTTTCGAAACCACACGGGCGTATGCTTCTGCTAAAATGTACGCAATGTCCTCGCTAGGTTTCCTTCTTTTGTGACTCAGCGAGAAATTTTACCTACACTTCAAGAATGATTTTTTCCAAGCTACTCGCCACTGATAATCTCAGGAACCCCAAAATAAGCACAGTATGGAGTATCTGAAACTCAAGTAAGAGTAACGCTTCTGCTCGAGAACAGAACAGGAAAAAAAAAAAGATGTGTTTTCACTCAGCAGCACAGAAAGCTGTGGGAAGAGACACAATTCGTGAGGGAGCTTTAAAAAGGCTAAATTACCTAGAAATAATACTTTTCGTGTCGAGAATGTTAGAGCACAGAGAGAACAAAAAAATTACTACGCAAGAAGGGAAAAAAGAGAGAAAGGGAAAAAACACAAGGTTGGTAGGAGTTAAAGCAGATTGGATATGCATCAGCTGTGTAAAAGCGTTTCGTTTTCAACTTGCAGGCCACTGTAAAAAACCGCTTACTTCGCATTCGCTGCTTTGATTGAGCGCGCGGGTCGCGATACCTATTCGATACTGCTAGAAAGACTTTGTTGCAGAGCTCTTTATTTTTTTTATTTTTGGCGACAAACGATGGAAGACCCATAGGAGGTTAAAATGATGTAAAAGCAAAACATTAATAAGCATGGCACAACGACTTTTCGAAACCAACACGAAACGAAAAGACGCTCATAAAATGGTCAAAAAGGAAGGAGAAGAAAATGAGGACGATACAGAAATGCAAAAAAGAAGGTTCTATTCAGGAAGACAAAAAAAAAATGCAGCGGATTAAAGAATTCTGCATCGCGAAGCAAAAGGCCAGTAGCGAAAGATGGAGGTGAACGTGTGTTGAACCTATATTCACACTACCTGCACCGCTGTTTGTGAAGGAAACCCCCTGTGCTCGCCACACCGTTGAGCGAAGAACGGTGCATATCACGACAAATTAAAAAGATTCTTCATTCCGACGGCGCAGCGGTTTTCGTGCAAACAATGTCCAACATTCCTGTTTCGCTGCATTGCATCTTCCGTTCGGTATCAGAAAAAAAAAGGGGGAGGTTAATGTCTAACGCACCAAGGAGGACGGTGTTGCTTGCACCACACGACCCCACATCTCCACTTGGCGAGGAATCTCGTGCAACACCGCAGCCGCCAGCTTTGCCGGATCGCGACCTTCGAATTGGTTGAACGGCACAAACTGCACCACGTCCCGCCTCGCCGC
>JASAOP010002684.1:0-52698 GCA_030849055.1 Crithidia thermophila
GTGTCCCGCAGCACCCGACTCTTCACGCCAAAGTCGAACGCGGTGTCGCAGAACAGCGACGGGGAGTGGTTTACTTCCATCAGCACCGGATCGAGCGTGTGCTGACGCAGCAGAACATCAAAGCCGAGAAGCTCGAAGCATCCGCGGCCATCCGCGCGGTCCCCGCGAGCCCCACCCACGCCGATGAGCTCTCGGCGCAGCGGCTCCACCCCAGAAAGAACCGTGAGGGCGATGCACTCGTCTATGCGACGCCGCACACGCGCCCACCCACCGGGTACCTGCATCGCATCGATGTACGCCGCTAGGGTGGCAAAGCTCTCCTTGTTGCTCTCCCCGGCACCCTCCAGGCCGTCACGGCTGATCGTGTCCTCTTTATGTGCGCCTTCGGTGTGTGTAAGGTGGGCTGGCTTGAAGTGAGCGGAGCTTTTGTTGACGGCGTAGTTCGTCAAGTGCCGGTGCGCCTCGCCACAGTTGGCGGGGGTGGGGGCGGCGTACGGTTCCGCGCAGATACGCACGAGGCCTTCGTTGTGCACGTAGAGACGCACGCCGGCTACGCCGGGCGGCACCTCCGACAACCACCTCTCACCGCGCTCGCCTGTAGAAGAGGTAGCGCGCACGGATGCTTCCTGTGCACTGTCCCCCGTTGACGAGGCACGTGCGGAAGGTCGCGGCGCCGCTTCGGGGGTCACCGACACCAGCAGGACGTACAGCCGCAGGTCAAACTTCTTCCCGTACATGAGCAGTGGGCGATCCACGTACAGCTGCACGATGCACTCGCGCTTCTTATCAGTCTTTTCCGCATCTGTGAGTTCAGCGAGCGGAGACGTGGTGAGGCGAATGCCTCGGCCCTCGCAGCCGGTGTTGGGCTTGACAATGAAGAAGGTGGACGCGGCGTCTGAGGATGCAGCGGCCTGCTGCTGCTTCTGGAAGGCCTCCAAAAGCCCCAGGTCGCTGAGGCTGGAGAAGCTGGGCGGCACGGAGAACGCAAAGAAGCGCGAAAGCAAATGGTCAGCCTCGTGACCCGCGTCGTCGGCATCCGTGTCGCGACTTGCCTTGCTCGATTGGCAGGAGAGGCGGTAGAGGTGCATCAAACGGCGAAACAGCACCGCCTTGCGTGCAATCACGTGCATTGCGGCAAAGTGGTTCAGCCGCTGATAACCCGTCAGCGCGGCCACGCGAGAACTCAAAACGCTCTTGTCCGTCCACAGCACCTCGGCTGGGTGTGCCAGCGCCACTTCGGCCGGGCAGCGCAGCGCGACGCCATAGAAAAGCTCCGGCACCACCTCGTCCGTCTCTGCGTCATTCACCGCCCACCCGGTCATTTGCGCGGCAGCTCGCACGACGTGGTAGCGGGTGTGGCTGCAATCGATGATCACATCCTTTGTCCTTTCACCGCGGGTGCTTGTCATTGTGCGTACATGCGTGTGTGTCGTGATTTGACGTTGATACTCTTTTCGCCGGCCTCGTGTAGAAAAGCAAATTGCACACCAGCTACTTATCCTTGACAGATGATGAAACTTTTTTGCTGTTTTTCGCTTTTGTTTGTGCCGAGAAAGAAACGAGTTTTTTTGTCAAAGATTTTTTCAAAGGAAAAAGTTAGGGAGGACGAGAAGAGAAAGTGATGGTTGTTTGCGCATGAGCGGAAGGCAGTGGCTGGCTTCATGAAAATTGTGAAAACTGAAAGGTGCTCGGAACCAAATCCCTTTTTTTTTCTTTTTTTGTAGAGCTTGAATGTGCCCTGCAAAATGCAGCATTTCCTTTATAAATGAGATGCAGGCATTGTAAAACCTCAGTCTTACTCCCTGGCAAAGAACCCCACACACACAGCTGTTACTGAGTATCCTGTACGCTCAATGGAATCTCTTTCAAAGCTCCACAAAACCACTGCACTCATTGGGAAACAAAATGCACGAAACGAAAAGCTTTTTGCAAACCCAAATTTTCTCTCAATACTTATCATCATGTTGTTGCTGTTACAAGTACAAAGGTAGGTCTAGAACAAAACCCAAAATCTATAAGTGTTACACGAGTATACTAAAAGGGGCTTTACATCCCTTTTTCCTCCGTTTTACCTCACGAAAATGCATGTCGAACACAATGGTTTTTTTCAGCTAAACGCTGCGAACGACTTCTCAAAGTGTATACTCGTGCGGCCTCTCTTTGAATTTGCAAAATGGCAAAAGAAAAGAAAACGTGCACTGGCGTAACTTCACAGAGCCAAAAAAAAAAAGCACGAAAACAAAACTCACATGCATTCTGACTAAACACAAAAAAACAACAACAAAGAAACGCAAACTCTAAATAATACCTCAGGCTTTTACCAGCTTTGTCATGAAAGTGGAAGTTGACGTTTTTTTTTTTTGTGGCAGAGACAGCCACTGCAACGTCCTTAAACTGGCAAGTGCAAAAGCAAAAAAAAAAAAATCTGTCTGACTCTGAATAAAAAAGTTGCTCTTTCTTTTCTTCGGACTGTCAAACATCTAAAACCTTCCCTTCTACGAAGACTTGTGGATGGCATCGAGGATGTCCGCCTTCTTCGACGCACCGCTCAGCGCGATCGCGTTGTCCTTCGCAAACGCCTTCAGCGCCGCCAAGGTCCACTTCGGGCTCGGGTTCTTCGTCGGCGCGCCGCTGGCACCCCGGCGCGAGCCCGACGCGGAGCGGGACCGCGACCGCGACTGCTTCGACCGCGCAGAAGCTTTCGGTGACGCCTTCGGTTTTGCCGGCGACGGCGACCTCGCCCGGGTGCGGGCTGGCGAGCGTGACGGCGTGGCCCTCTTCGGAGAAGCCTTCTTCGCAGGGGTGGCCTTCTTGGGCGAGGCCTTCTTCGCTGGGGTGGCGTGGCGGCGCGGCGTGCTGGCGGCCTTCGGCGTGCCGGCCGTGGAGGACCGGCGGCCAGCCGGGGAGCGCGCCGCCGACTTCCGCACGGACGGGGAGCGGGTAGGCGTGGCCGAGGACGGGGCCGCGTCGGCCTCGGCGGATGGCGACTTCAGCGCCGGCGTCGACTTGGCGCCGACGGACTTCAGCAGCGACGACCGCCGCTTCGGGGAAAGCGGAGGCGACTTCTTTGCGTTGGCGCTGGCGGCGTGCTGGCCGGACTTGCGCCACGCCGCGGCGACGGCCTGCTCAATGTGCTCTTTGATGTAGCCGTCGTCGTCGTAGATGCGGTGCTCCGGCAGCGGGAGGTCGTCGTCGTCCACCTCGAATTTGGCGTGCACGTAATCCTTCCAGAGCGGCATTTTCAAGCAATAAAAAACAGGAAGGAATATAGATAGTATTGTGCGGTGCGTTTGTGTAAATACTTGGAACAAGCGGAAATCTTCAATTTGACAACGTTTGAAGCAGATAAAACAGGGAAAAAGTTTTCGCTTTGGAAAAGGTTGACTGAGCAAAGGAACGTGGATGCCGCTCTAGCAGTGTGTGAGGAGTATAACACAGCAACCAACGTGAGTTGATGTTTTGGAAAAAAAAGGAAAGGGAGAGGTAGAGAGAGAAATGTAGGTGAGGATCCGATTTTAATTTGAAATTGCCTTTGTTGTTAATGTTCATCCGATGGACAGAAATTGTTAGTAAAACTTTTTTTTCAATACTCGAGTTTGCTTTTCCCAACGCGAAGAATCGGCCCGGAAGTAATTAACGTATTTGCAAAAATACCTGCACAAAAAAAAAATGTTGGCTGCTTCGTTTGTTGACAAGATTTGCGTTCATTCAATGTTCGTCTTTTTCTGTTTCTTTATTTTTTTCTCACAGCTGTGCATCTTTCTGAAGCAGTGGTCCCGTTGAGCTTGGGCTATGCACTCACAACATAAAAAAAGAAAAGCAAGCCTTTGCAAGGCTCTACAGACTGCGGGACGACTAGAACAACCAAAATTAAAAAGCGAAAAAAAAAATGAATATGACCACATCAACAACAGTTCTTTCCAGAAACTGTTTGGGGGTGTTTCGTGACGGCCAATCCATCTTTTTCTTTTTTGTTTCGTTCATGAAAATAAAAATTGCTTGTACCTGTAAAAAAAAAAAGCTTTTTTTCCGAAAAAAATGATAGAGAACAACAAATCATTTTTTTTCTCTTTGCAGCGCATTATAAAATCAGAAAACTAAGAACTGGAGAGAACAAAAGAAAACGGAAGCGCCGTCTACAACACATATTCACCTCCAAAAATACATTAGTTATTATTTTAAAACATACCAAAATAAACTGAAAGAAAACAACAACAAAAAAGTAAGAACAGTAAGAGAGCGTAATAATTATTTATTCTAGTGTGTGCGTGTGTGTGATTGTTAAATAGAAAGGAAAACAAATGATGGTGGTCCGGTGTGTACACTGTTTGTACCCTAAAAAAATCAGTTTCATTTAAATCGGTCTTTTTGCCATTTCAGTTTAGTCTTGCTCCGCGTGTAGTCAGGTGTGCGCGTGTGGTTGTCAGAAGACCGGTTTTCTCCTCTTTTTTTTTTTGCGAACGGAGAGCGCACTTTGGGTGCTGAGCGGGCCTTTTTCAATACTCATAAAAAAAGGTAGGCCACTGCGAGAATCGAACTCGCGACCCCCACTTTACGAGAGTGGTGCACTGCCACTGTGCTAAGCGGCCAACGACGTTAGGCCCAAAAGCCCACGCCACACTCGACACGCCAACAGTTCGCTTTCGTTTGTCCTCCCCACGCTTTTTTCTTCTCGCAATCTTTGCTCAACACCCGCGCACGTTCCCACACATAACCACCGATACCGAAGGCAGAAAGAAGAAACGAAGAGTTGTTAGAGGTGTGCCGTCGGGTAGATGACCTGCTGAATCGGGTAGAAGCAGCCGGGGTTCATGATGTTGTCGGGGTCGAGCGCCTTCTTGATGCGCTCCTGCACCTTGATGTGCGCCTTGCCATGCTCGTGCTCGACGTGGTGCACCTTGCCGATGCCCACGCCGTGCTCGCCCGAGATGGTGCCGCCCATCTCCACCGCGCGCGTCACCATGCGCGACTCCAGAGCGCGGCCGCGCTTGAAATCCTCCTCGTCGGTGTACGGGATCAGCGTGTGGAAGTTGCCGTCGCTGATGTGCGCGCAGATGAGGCACGGGCGGTTGTTCTGCTTGAAGTCGGCCTCCGTCGCGGACACGCACTCGGCGAGGCGGCTGATCGGCACGCACACGTCCGTCGTGATGACGTGCTGCATGCCCTTCGCCTTGTCGGAGTGCATCGCGGCGAAGAGGCAGTTGCGGCGCGACTCCCACACAGCGTCGAGCGCCTTGCCATCCTTGAGGTAGCGCACGTCGTTGGCGCCGTGCTTCTTGAAGGCCTTCGCGACCTTCTTGAAGTCGTTGTACAGGTCGCGCTTGCGGGCGTCGTTCGAGACAAACTCCAGCAGCACCGTCGCCGCCAGCGGCATGTTCGTGCCGCTGAAGGAGTTGTTGGCAGCCACGCCCTCCTTGTTCAGCAGCTCGCAGCGCAGCAGCGTGTGCGGCACGCCGTCCGCCTTCAGCGCCACCACCGCCTTCACGGCGTCCTCGGTGCAGTTGAAGGTGCTGACCGCGCCGGCGTTGTACTTCTGAATTGGGAAGAGGCGGAAGCACACCTCGCACACCACGCCGAGCGTGCCCTCCGATCCAATGTACAGCTGCGTCAGCTCCAGACCCGCCGAGGACTTGCGCACGACCTGCCGCGTCTGCACCACCGCCCCCTGCGGCGTCACGACCTTCATGGACAGCACGTTCTCGCGCGTGGTGCCGTAGCGCAGCGTGCACATGCCGCTGCCGGAAGTGCTGACCATGCCACCGACGCAGGGGTTGGACGACGGGTCCGGGCCAAAGACAAAGCCGTGCTTCGCGCACGCCTTGTTCAGCGTCATCTTCCGCACACCCGCGCCGACCCACACGCACGCGTTGTCGATGTCGAAGTCCATGCGGGTGAGCAGGTCCGTGTCGATGACCAGGCCGCCCGCGTACGGGATGCAGGCACCCTCGATGCCCGTGCCGGCGCCGCGCGGCGTCATCGGCATTTTGTGCTTCGCGCAGATCTTCACCACGGCGGCGACCTGCTCGGTGCTGGCGGGCCGGATGGCGGCCACCGGGACGGAGCGCGCGTGGCTGGACTTGTCGCGGCTGTAGTGCTTGCGCAGCGTGTCCGCATCCGTGATGAGGTTCTTCGCACCCAGGTTGAGGGCGGCGAGCTCCTCGAGGCAGGCCTTGTACTTGACCTGACGAGCCGCAAACGGCTCAAACTCGAACTCCTTCACAGCGCTCATTTTTCTTTTCTGATGTGGAGAGAGGGAGAGAGAAGAAGATGGGATTTGATGGCGTGCTGTTGCTCTTCACGTGAAGAAGCAAACAAATATTTAGAAAGAAAAGTGTGAACTGTAAATAATGATGAAGAGGTCAACCTAAACAAGAGACAAAAAAAAAAGTTACTTACTAAAAGAAAAAGAAAGAAACACTACTAACTTAGGCTGGTCGTGAAGCGAGAAAAAAAAAACAAGAGGGAAGAGCTTCGATATGAAGAAAGAAAAAAACGGTTTGAATCAGCGTTAATGAGAAAAAGAAAAGAAATTCGATGGAAAAAAAGGGCTCGTTGAAAATCACAAAAGGTAGCTGTAAGGGTGAAGAGCAAGAACCACGGAGGAGAAGAGAGGGAGAAAAAAGTGGGAAGGGAGACAGTCAGAAGCTGTTTGATGGCAGTAAGGCTCCGCTCTTGGCAATTACATTTCTTCGTACAGTGGAACGCTGGCATTTGTTTCAGCACATGGAAAAAGAAGTCCAAGAGAGTCACACCAATACATCGATAAGCGCGCAGAGGCACAATCCAATAAAAAAGAAAGAAAACGATACGCGTTTCACTCGCGTCCGTCGTTGAAAATGTTTTTTTTTTTTAGGAATTGCATTCTTGTTGAGAAGAAGTACTCTGAAAAAAATTATTAGTACACACAAAATAGATCACAAAAGAAAATAGAATTGTGGTGGCGCAAAAACACACGGTTCCGTGTTTAAGCTCTAACAAGGAAAAGCAAAAAGTCAGCTTCTGCGCAACAACAGAGTTGCGCTGAGGCATATAAAGATACAGATAAGAACCAAGCAAAAACAGACCAGAAAGAGTGTTCTATGAAGGAATAGGCAAATAAAAACAAAAACAAAAAAGTTGCTCACTCTACGGGTGGCGCTCCTCCTTGGCCTTGCAGATGGGGATGTGCCGGTCCGCCGCGTCAGGGGCAAAGCGGCGGCCACAGTGCGGGCACGGCACACGGTCGTCCTCCGCCATCGGCGTGCCGGCCATGGCGCTTCGCAGCTGCGCACTCTGCCGCCGCCACTTCTCCGTACGCGCGGCGGCCGGCGGTGCCCCAGCAGCCGCAGCGGCAACCACGACGGGGCTCTTGCTGACCGACGGCGCCGTCACGGAGCGTTCCGACTTGGTGCGGCTGCTGGTGCTGGCCGTCGACACCTTCCGCTCCTTGCCCTCCGCCTTGGGCTTGGGGTTCGTCAGCTGCTGCCGCTCGCACGTCGCAGCGTGTCGCGGCAGCCGGTCAGCGGCGAAGGTGCGGCCGCAGTGCGGGCAGGGCTCGAGCGTGACGTTCTTCATGTACTCCGCATCTGCCGGCAGTTGTGGGGTGCCGCTTGCCACGGCAGGCATCTCGTCCACCGCCGCAGCTGCGCGTCCGTCGACGGAGCCGGTGGCGTGGGAGCGCGCGCCGATGGCTGGATCGCTCGTCATCGAGCGCTTCGCCGCGGAGGCCGGAACGTCGTCGAAGGAGTACTGCGACAGCGGAGGGGCAAACGACGTGTCGAGCCGCGACGCAACGCTGCCGCTGTGCATCGACGACTCCTCCTGCGGTGACCGGCTGCCGTAGTGCGGCAGCTCCACCGCATGCGCAGACGCGTTCCTCACCGGACCGCCTCCTCCCGCCTGACCAGAGGATGAACGCGTGTTGGGCGCAGACGCGGTGGGGTACGCCTCCGTGTCCACAATCGGAATGGCGGTGGGCTCCGCCGACGTTGCTGCTCCGCTGCGCATGGTGGCCGCCGCGGCTCCCGTGTTCTCTGCGTCTGCCTCCTGCTGTGCCCGCTGCCAGTAGTTGCGCTGCGCCGTGGCGCGCTGCTGTGCGCTGAGGCGCAGCTTCAGAAAGTGCAGGAAGTTAATGTCCGCCGGTGTCGACTCGGACAGCAGTTGTGTCTGCTCCTTTAACAGCGAGGGGCCGTCCAAACTCGCCTCGGACTGCACACGACGGTGCTCGCGCATTATTTTTCTTTTTTGTTTGTATGTCGCTGTTTTGGGAGATAAAATGAAGGATTGGATAAGAAAAAGCAACACAATGACTATCGATAAGTTTCGAAGGGTGGTTTATGTGAAAGGAAAGTAAAAGTTGCGATAACAAAAGCGTAGAACGTTACGTTCAAATTCCGTTGCGTTCAGATCACGTCTTCTTCGCGCAAATAGCTTCGTTCTGTGCAGAGACAAAAAACACAACTATTACAGTCCCATACAATAATCGCAAAAAAAAAAGGCGCAAGGTCAGAATACGTCAGGAAAAGCAAAAAAAGAGAGGAAGGAGGCAAAAGAAAAGATGAGAAACACTACGAAGAAATATAGTCAAAAGAAACATGCTGATTTTTTTCTTAACGCTCAACTGTAAAGTAACAGGGTTTTTTCTTCTTCGCTGCTCTGCTCATGAGCATTTTCATCGTGCAATTGGTATTTTTTTTTTTTTTAAAGTGGTGCAATAAATACAATTAAACAAGACCCTGGCTGTCAATTCAAACTTCCAAATAAACGAAAGTTAGTCTTTCTTTAAGCATTTGTTGTTGTTGTTTTCGTTGCACGTAATGTGAACAACTACCTGTCAGTCTAGGTATTGCGCATGACAACGTACTTGCGCGTGGAGTAACCAAACTCCAGCACATCAGACTCAATCACCGTCGTCGCCTCCATCGGCGGTACCACCTCACCATTCAGCCGTGTGCGGTTCGTGGAGGCGAGATCGATGAGCTGCAGCTCAATTGCCCACACTGTGGAAGCGTCACCGTTGGCAGACTCCAGCTGCCGATCCAGCAGGGCCCACAGCTCCTGGAACAGCTCTTCCTCACTTGCAGAAGAAGCAGAAGAGGAAAGGGAAGACGCTGCCACTAGGTCCGCCAAAGGAGCCTCGTCGGTCAGCACAAAGCGCATTTCGAGAGCGGCGTGCTGGGCGGAGCAGGACGGGTGCTCGAGTGGCACATCGTTCACCACCGGCTCCTTGCCCAGCAGCCACACCGAGCGTCGCGTCAGATCCGCGTGCTCGGCCACCTTGTGTTCATCTTTCATCACAAGAAGCTTGTAAGATGGCAGGAAGAACGTGCCGTGTTGAGAAGTCGATGATGAAGGCGGCTGCGTGTCTGCCAGCGCCTTGGCTTGACTCCACTCGAGTACGTTGGCATACACTCGGCTCACCTGCGCACGGGTAGGGGGTGCCGCAGAGGCACGCGACAGGCGGCGGACGAGCAGCTCCGAAATTGTGGCGATGCGCAGGTAGGTGATCAGCGTCGGGTCGGCGCTGAAGGTGTGCTTGCCCGCTGCGGCATCGACATCGGTCTCGCCGTCGTCCTCTCTGCGGAGAGCATCGAGCAGCTGCTGGGGCACCGTCAACAGGGACGGGTACCACTTCAGCACGCGAGAGGGGGACGCGGGCGGTGCACCTGCCGGCCGCAGGCGTGGCTGGCTAACGGGCAGTCCGGAGAGCCGCGAGGCGAGCAGACCTGTCCGCCCATACTGTGGCTTCTCCATCACAAGTTTACCTTTTAGTGGAACACGTTACTCGAGAGACTAGTCAGCCGCATGAAGAAAAGAAGCGGGCGCAATAGCGTGGGAGAAAACGCTGGGTTAAGCGGGCGTTCAGCGTAATGCTTCCTATAAACTGGGTGTCCGAATGAAAGAGAGAAGCTACTATCAGTAGCACCTTACAAAAAGGAGAGAGAAAGAGAAGTGGTGAGACTAATGTAGGAACCCTTCAACTCTTGCAGACATCGCACATACACATTAAAATGGTAGGTGAGGAAAAGTGCTAGATTACGAGAAAGTTTGCCAGCTATCATTCTTTCTTTTTTTTTTTTGTGCCTCTCAACTTCCCTTTGATATCTCTCCGGCGTGATACTACGTTGAGCCACTCTCGCTTTCCTAAAGAGGTTGAGCATAGTTTTGCAGCGCAGCACATCTCAAACGATGGTACATGTGGCACTGATGCAATAAGAGTGCAAAGGATTTATTTCATTGATGTGTACTATCCACTATTCCGTCTTTGTTGTCGCTGTTGCTATTCTTGTTTCAAGGTTCCGCTGAAGGGAACAAAGATCTATTGCAGTTTCGCTGCGAGCACAACGGCGCGCGTTATTGTGCTGTGAGAACGCAGGAAAGCGGAAAAGAGAGAAAAATACAGAAAAGAGCTTTTTCAAAAAAGGGTAAAAACTAACCATAATAAATATCAGAAGCGTCAAGCGAGCGCTTGCTCGGCGAGAGCAGCAAAGCGGATCTTAGTGCATGAGAGCGCCAAAGAAGAGCAGGACAACAAAGTAGAAGTACAGGTTTTGGTATGTGCGGGAAGATAGTCTAGATACGTCGAAAGGAAAGAAAAGAGTTTTTTTTTTTTTTTTAAGCATTCGCAGTCCCACTCATCTTTGTGGCGGTGCAACAGGAATGCAGAGCTCTTTCCGTCGGTCTTGTAAAACGTGTTATTGCTAGAAAGGTTTAATCGAAGTCATGAGTCGCGGGTAAGCCCGTCCGCCATCTCTCTTATTATCAAAATTGCACTTGCCATTCAAAAAATAAGTAGTAATAGACAGGAATATCCCTTTTCAACGCGCAAAGAAAAAAAGGGACGAACTGTCAAACGATCTCTAAAAATTGAAACTTGGTAACAAAAGAGGGGTGCAAAGATTATTAAAACACAGATCCTGTTTGGGTTCGACGCGCATCGCTTTTACATTACAAATATAGATTTAATGTAAAGCGAGGTCGTGTGTATAAAATTTAAGTCGAGAAGGCAGCATCCTTCTGCCTTGTTTATCTGTCGTTCTTCCTCATAAGCCTCGCCTCTTAGGCGGTCTTGCTGCGGTACTGCTTGTACATGTCAATCGCCCACTTCGCCCACACAATCGCCACGACCTGGAACACAATGATCGCAATCCAGTAGCCCCACACACGCGCCTTCCGACCTTGGGTGAGGTGGCGCACGCCGGTTGAGCGGACGTGCGAGCGGCCGGAGCTCATGGCATCCATCAGCTTCGCATCCGCCTCCCACGCAGAGCTTGGAGCTGTCTCCTTGACATCGTTGAACACCGGCGTGGCGGCCACGGGCTGGGCAGAAACGGCGGCAGCAGCGGCAGCGGCGGGAGCACGGCGACTGCGCGAGCGGGTCGGGGTGCGCGAGCGCGACTTGGACGGCGCCTTGCGTCCGCGGCTGCGGCTACGCGATGTTGACGTGCTGCGCTTTGGTGGCATGATGCAAGGAAAAAAAAAGCGCGGCGGATCTTTTATTTGTTGGTGTTAATAACGTTAATCCAGCTCCTTCTGAAAGAAGGGATAAACTGTGTTCTGCCTTGACAATTTTTGAGAGCTGCACCAATTAGCTACGCAAGGGAGATGACGCTGGGTCGGTGATAATGGTGGCTAGAGAAAGCAAGAGAAGCCAGGCTTTACTCTTACAGAAAGAACATAAGCAGAACAGAGAAAAGTAGAAAAAGAGAGAGAGAGAGAAAGCGCACGATATAGATCGGAGGTAAAGATTGTCCTACAAAACAATGAAATGGTATTTGAGAGCAATAGCAGTCACGCTTCCGATTCTAAGCGCAGCTGTCGATGTGCCGCCTTAGAGAAAAAAGGAAAAAGTTCTTTTTGCCTTATACCGAGCAAGGCGATGATTTGTCAAGTTGAAGAAACGCGAAACACTAACGTTGGCTCTACAAGCAAGAAACTTGAGTCATTCCCTTTTTTCCTTCAGAGGCGGTGCACGTTGAAATTAAACACTTCTGAAAAAAAAAAAAAGGGCCATGTTGAGCGCGCCTGTCATAGCGTTCACTATGCTCACATAGAATTGTCTGTAAATGTTTTTTTTTTCGCTTTGGGATTTGCTCCTTATCCTCTTTGTTAAAGCGAGCTAAGCATGCAACAATTTGGCGCGCAATAAATTGAGGAAAGAGCCACACCACACCTGAATAACCGGGACAACAGAAAAAAAAAGCCACGATCGTTTAAAGAGAAAAAAAGTATCAAAGATAGCAAGAAAGGCACATCGCAGTGAACGAACAATGTGTTTCAAGAAAAAGCCCACACAACTCGTAAGCAAACTTTTCAATCCATTGCGACGTATGGGCCTCTCTGCATCTCAGCAAAAAATAAAACGCTATAATTTTTTTTTTGGTATTTAAAAGCACACCTCAAATTGCGTGTGTTTTAATCGAGGTCATCCTGAGCGGCGGAGTGGGCGCCACTGGCAGGTGCGCCGCCACGCGGCGGAGCTCCAGGCATACCTCCAGGCATACCGCCAGGCATACCGTCAGGCATACCGCCAGGCATGCCGCCGCCGCCCATCATCTTCGACATCATCTTCTGAATCACGGGGCCCACCTTTGGATCGTTCATGAGGCTCATGGCCGCCATCGGGTTCTGCATCACCTGCGCCAGCTTCGGGCCCACCTCCGGGTCCTGCATGGCTGCCATGATCTCCGGATCCTGGAAGATGGCATCCATGCCCGGCGGCATCCCACCAGGCATCCCACCAGGCATACCTCCAGGCATCCCACCAGGCATACCTCCCGGCATACCGCCGTAGCCGCGATGGGCCTCCTCCTCCGCCGCTGCCTGCGCCTCCGCCTCCGCCTCCGCCTGGCGCTGGCGGCGCAGTTCCTCCTGCCGCTTGCGGGCTGCCTCCTCCTTCGCCTCCTGCTGGGCCAGCTGCCGCTTGTGGCGCTGCGTCGCGCGGGCCTGCGCGTACTTGAGGGTCTCGTTCGTCTTGTCGTCGTAGTCGATGCTCTGCGCATCGCCGAGGTCCTTGACGGCCTCCTCCCACTTGCCGAGGTGGCGCTCCACCGTGCCCTTCACCCGCAGCGCCCGCACGTTCTGCGGGTTGATGCGGAGGGCCTGCGTGGCGTCGTGCAGGGCGGCGCAGGGCTTGCTGCTCTCGAGGTGGTACAGTGCCCGCAGGCCCCAGTACATGGCGTTGTTCGGGTTGTGCGTGAGGGCCTCGCTCATCTTCGCAATCGCCTCCTCCGTCTTGCCCTCGCTGTACAGCTCCGCGGCCTCACCCTTGGCGGCCATGGCCGCCTCCACGTCAGCGTCCGAGGCCTCGCCCGACTTGGCAGGGATCGCCGCCGGCTCGCCGTCCGCCAGCGTCCACCGCTCCTCGTCCGCGTCGCTTTCCTCATCCGCCGGCTCCTCCGCAGCCGCAGGCGGGGCGGCCTCCGGTGCGGCAGGGGCAGGGGGGAAGACCGCGCCGGCCTCCGTGGCCCACCGCTTGAGGCTGGCCAGCTCCGGCTTGTGGATGTACTCCGGGTGGTCGTGCAGGGACTGCACCACGTCGTTCAGCACCGCCATATCCTCCTCGCTGAATGCGGACATAGCGGAATTCCTGTGCGGATGGTGGTAAGCAAAAAGATAAATAAAATAAGGAAGTTAAACTTGGAGAACAAATGTCTTGCGACTGTAACTTTTTTCTTCTTTTTTTTAGCTGTTGTTAGATGCGAAAGAAAGTTTTTGTGACAAATAACCGTGTTTTCGGTAGGCAAATAGAATCCTGTGAAGCATTCATTTTGAAGCCAGGAAAAAAAATGGGAAACAGGTGTGAGACAATGAAAAGTGAAACTGTGACTCCATCGTGCCATAACGCTTCGCAGACCTCACAGTGTCGCAAAAACATTTTTTTATTACAGTACATGCTGAGCTCCTTCTGCTTTTTATGTCGTTCATTAAAAACAGCGCGGTCAAGAGTAAATTCCCAAAAAAAAAGGTTGTTTTTCATCATTCCACTCTCTCAATCTAACGACAGAGAGACAACCCACACTGCTGCACAAGACAATGTTTGTGTGTGCTCGTTTTTTTCTTTGCAACCAAGTATGGTCTCAATAGCTGACAGTGCTTGCCAAACTCAACGCCGCCGACTTTCCGAACACATTTCGAAAAAAAAAAAAAAACCAATACCTTTGCTTGAATGCATGCGGTGTACGAACGGTGTCAAAGTGAAGGTGCTTCGCCGTTGCCACCTTCCGCGACGTCATTATCAGCAGCAGCAGACGGCCCATCAGCAGATTCAGTGGGAGCGTCAGAAGGCTGCGCCGCAGATGCCTCCCCCTCCTCCACACTCACCTCCGCTTTCTCTTCCGGCTGCAGTGGTGGTGGTGATGGCTGTGCGGGCTCCGCCGCTGGACTCAGCCCTTCAACGTGGTGGAAAGCCGCCAACGTCCGCTGCCACCGCTGATCGTACTCCGCCGCCGGCACATTCACCAGCCCAAAGGCGCCGTACGTCGGCTGGCTCGCCTGCGCGTCCGCTCCATTCGCCTCCTCGCCAGCCCTGCCTTTCTTCCGCTTCGCCGCTGCCCCCCGCTGCAGCTCCGACGCGGCGTCGCCGTAAAGTGCCCGCATCGTGTCGCCACGCTGGCCAGCCATCGTCGCACGGTCCGGCACCGCCTTCGCCTCCCGTTCCACCGACGATTTGGTGGTGGCGCCGTCCGCGGACTTGCTCGGCTTCTTCGGCGGGCGGCCGTACCCCGTGTCCCTGTAGAGCCGGCCCAGCACATCTTTGAGGTTGTGCATCGCAAACTCGCGATCGACGTACTTGCGTTGAATGAAGGACTTGAGCGCGGCGTCGGCGACACTGCCGCTGCCCGCCTGCGGTCGCGTTCCAGCCGGGAGGCGCGCCTCGTAGAGCGTCTTCCCTTTAGCGTTGCCCACCGCCTCCATCAGCCGCACCTCCGCGAGGCTCCAGCGGTCCATGTTGGTCGATTTCACCTTCGAGACGTGCGTGCCGAGGGAGCGGTGGACGCCCGAGCAGCGGATGCACACGAAGACGCCGTGGTTGACAGAGGCCCACCGCGTGCCGCTCTCGCCGCAGTCGCAGCAGACGTTGTTCGGGTACTGCGCGCACAGCCGCTCCACCGCTGCCCTGTTCTCCTCCCAATCCTCGTCTTCTTGCTCCGCGGCGGCTGCGCTGGTGGAGTCCGACGTTTTGGTTTTTTTGCTGTGGCCGTGCTTGTGTTCAGATTTTCGCTGCGACTCAGACTTGTCCTTCTTCTCCTTCTTGTGCTTCGAGTCCTTCGGCTTCTCTGCCTCCGCCACCGGGGAGGCAGCCGCAACCTCTGAAGAACTCATTAAAGAGGAAGGCGATAGTTCTACCAGCACAAACAGAAATGGTGTGCAGACAACAAAATGTCTTCAATTGTACTGTGCAGGCAGTAATTAGATAGTCGTGAACAAGACAAAGTTCAAGTAGTTAATGAGTCGAGAAGATGAAAAGAATTAAGAAAGAAGACAATGTGTGAAAGGTGCAGAGTTGGCATATGTTGAATCTCTACTACGCCTCATGCCGAGCGGTGTCTGAAGGGCTGTTCATCACACCAACTATAGCCTGTGGTTCTATCAAACCTTTTTTTTTTTTTGCGTCAGGAAAAAAAAGAGAATAGAAAGGTGCGCCGCAGCAACTTTTCTAGGCTTCGAAAATTTAAAAAAAAATTTCTTTTTGGAAAGGAAGGGCACAGGGAAGCCGTAAATGGGCGGAAACAGAAAAAAAAGGTTTCGAAGGCGTGTACAGAAGCAAAGCAAAGAGAAGCAAAGTGATTCGAGAGCAATCCAAGGTAACTCACCAGCGACCCACACGTCTCACCAAAAAAAAGGAAGAAAATAAACACAATCACCTGAATCGAAAATGCAGTTCGTGACCTCACCGGAATACGTGTATTCTAAATCAAAAAGACCTCGAACAAGAAAAAGGAGCTTCAAATTCAAACAACCCGCCACAGAAAACTATCGTTGTCAAAAACGCCAAACACGTTCAGACAGAGATCGAGCAAAAAAAAGTTAATAATAATAATATGCACGTTCTTCATCGCACACTTTTCACTACGCATTCACGCGCACCATCACCACATCACCGCTCCGCACACCGGCCCACGTGCTGAGCGTCACATCGCTCATGTTGCCAGCCGTCATGTTCCGAGGCGGAAAACCGCTGAAGATGCTAATGCTGGGCGGCGTCGGGTACTTGTCCTTGTCCTCCGTGTGCAGCACATAGGCGAGGTACTCCATCAGCTTCGCCACCGGCGTGTCGGGCCGCAGCTGCAGCGTGGGGGAGGAGTGCGGCAGCCGGCAGCGCAGGCGGAAGACCGCCGCAGCAGAGGCCTCCGCCGAGGCGTCGTCCACCGTGTACGCCTCCAGCGACACCGGCGGCGGAGGCAACACAGCGAAGCTGTCGCCCGCCAGCGCTGACTGCGCCGTGGCGCTGGGCGTCACCGTCGGAGGTGAGGGCATCTCCGCCTCACTGTCCACGTCCACCACCAGCGGACCGGAGCTCTGCGCGGCCGGCGGGTGCGGCTCGACGTCCGTTTGCTCGACCCGCTCCTGCGATTTGCCGTGCGTGGCAAACGGATCGTGCGGGGGGTCGTGGCTGGTGATGAAGAGCATCAGCGAGTCCACCACCAACGCACTGTCGAAGCGCCACGCCTCCGTCGAGACGAGCTGGATCTCCTGCACCTTGAACTTCGTGACGGGGTCCACAATGAAGAGGCAGGGCAGGCTCTGCGTGTCCACGCCGTACTTCTCCGCGATGGTCATGCCGCGCGTGTGCGTCACGTTGACCTCGTAGCAGAAGATGCTGCCGCTGGTCAGGGACCGCATCGCGTCGCTGGCCCACACATCCCGGGTGAAGCACTCGCAGGGGAAGGAGTTGTCGACCACCGCCACCAGCATCCAGCACCCCCGCTCCGCCGCCTTGTCGCACTCGGACACCAACGCGGCGCTGTCGCTGCCCACGACGTACGACGGGCGTGCGAAGAGGCGCTGCAGTGTCTCGTTGCTGCCGCTGGCGAGGATGCGGTTGGCTGGCGGGGTGGGCGGTCGCTGCGCCTCCGTTGGCGAGCCGAAGCCCTCCACCTGGTAGGACATCGGTGGCTGCGGGCTGGATGGCGAGCCGCTGTCGACGCTGGGCGAGGCGATGTCCGCCGGGGTGGGGTCCGCAATGGCTGGGTTGTCGACCTGGTAACGCACCACCGCCTCCTGCAGGTCGAAGTCGTGCATGGACAGGTACATCACCGCGTCCTCCTCGGTGGAGCCGGTGATGGCCATGAAGTTGGAGATAACATCCTCGCCGTCGCTCATGATGGCTGCTCAAATACACGCAGATACGCACGCGCGTGCTTTGATGGAACGAAACGAAAACACAAATAGGATACTTCAGCAAAAGTGGAAAGGCGCTCGTAGGCTCGGAAAATTAGCGCAACAGAAAGATGAAGAGCGAGAAAAAGAGAAAGAGAAAGAAAAATAGAAAGCTGGAAAAGGCTTTTTTTTTTTTTTGCGGCTGATGTGTCTAAGGGAAAGAAAAAAATAGCGAGAGAAAAGGCGAGGAGCGAAGCTCGCGAATAAGATGCTAAGAAATAGTTTCTGTGTATAAGGCTTGGAGAAAGAACGCTACAACGCGCGGTTCTTAAATAAATATTGGGAAAGAAAAAAGTGTTTCGCCTCCAAGAAAATTTTGAAAGAAGACGAGTAAAAACCTACGATGAAGAAGGAGAAAAGGAAGTGACAACGAATAATTGGATGAGAAGGAGTGTGTGTGTGTGTGTGTGCAAGCGAAAAATCTAGCATTTTGAAGCATTAACAATCACAGAAAAGCTATCCGCCTCACCTCAAAAGAGGTGCCAGCAATTCAATCGCGAAACATGCAGAAATCTCAGAGAGCAACTAACGCGGATACTTGCTCCTGTTAGCTGTGTTCAAAGAAGTAAGAAGTTCCACACAGAAGTAAGAAACAATGCGGTTCGGTCTGAAAGTCAACACCTTCACTTTTCTTATATACATGAGCTCGAGTCTTTCATGATTTAAAAAAAATGTGTACAGTCGCGAAGAAAACAAAAAGCATTCCAATAAAAAAAGTAAATTTAAAAAAAAAAAAGCACATAACTAGCGGAGGATAGTGCTGAAACAAAGAAGGATAGGATAAAACCACATTGTACATTCGAAGGAAAAAAAAACATCGGAAAAAGAAAAGGGAAACAAAGATTACCGCGCCAGTGCAGTTGCTTGTGAAAAAGCAGAAGACGTCTTCAAAATGAAAACACATCGAAAAGGTAAATTGAGTATTGTACATCTTTGAAGAAGGAAAAAAAAATGACAAAGAATGACCAACTTTCCTCCTCCGCAGCATTCAACACAGGCAAGACCATGCAACTCACAGTAGCCACCACTCACTACAATTCCGTCGAAAAAGGCTGCTCCGCACCCGACAACTTCTCCGCTGCTGCGGCTCGCCGTTTCGCCTCCGCCACCGCGATATCGCGTCGGCACGTCTGCTCCTCTCGGGCCAGCAGCCGCAGCAGAAAAGCCCCGCGCTCTTCCATCAGCGCGTGACGCTGCAGCGACTCCGCATGCACGAGCTCCGCCTGGAGAAGCAGCGGCTTGTGGAACTCACGCAGCAGCGCACGCCGTGCCCGTTCCTCCTCGGCGCAGAGGCAGGCGTCGCACAGGTCGTACCGCATCTCCCACAGCAGCGCCGCCCGCTCCTGCCACTCCTGCGCACTGGTGGAGGCCATCAGCGGCAGGCAGTGCTCCTCGTACACGAGAGAGAGGGACTTCTGCGCGTGCAGGTACGCGAAGAGCGCCGCCTCCGACGGCTTCTGCACGGCCAGCACCACCGACTCGCACTCCTCCAGCTCCACCGCACGCCGCGCCTGCTGCTCCAGCGCGGACAGACGCGCACGCTGCTCCGCCATGTTCTCCTCGTGTCGCTTGCACGCAGCGTATTGCCTCCACGTGCGCTGGATGCGCGCCGCAAAGTAATCCTCGCTGAGCTGCAGCCGCTCGCGCTCCATCAAATCCTGGAACTCGCGACGCCGCGCCTTCACGATGAGCTTTCGCTCGTACGACTCCTGCTGCCACAGCAGCGCCTCCGTGTTGACGAGCTGCCGCCGCACCGCGGCCGTCTGCGCCTCGCCGTTGCGCACGATAATACCAAAGACGATTTCCTGCATCGACTCGATCTGATCGCGCTCGCGGGGCTCCTCGCGGCGCACCAGAATGTCCAGCCGCTGCTGCACCGCCTCCGCCTCCTCCTGGCGCACCTCCCGCAGCAGGCCGTCGAGCTCGTCGCGCACCTGCTGGGCATGCAGGCGCTGCGCAATCTGCTGCTCGCGCAGGTTGCGCTCATCCCAGTAACGCGCCAAGTCGTCGTGCAGGCGCTGCCGGGAGACGGCCCTGCCGATGTCGCCGTTGCGCACGGCCGTGTACCACGTGCTGATGGCGTTGACAGCCCCGCGGCGCACAATCAAGTCCCGCAGCGGGCCGGCCAGCGTCTGCATGAGCAGCGGCTTCAGCATCTCCCACTCGATGCCCTCGCTGAGCAGCAGGTCCGCGCGCTGCTCCGTCTCCGCCGCGGTGATGGCCTGCTGCTGCCACACGTGCAGCTGCCCCTGCCGCTGCTGCAGCAGGCCACGGCCGTAAACCTCGCAGGCCTCCAGCGACAGGCTCGAGAAGAGTGCGATGGCGGCCGTCGACTCCTCGGCAGCAATGCCCCACCGCTCGGAGCTGTACGCCGCATCGCAGCCCAGCATCTCCAGCTGCGCCTCTGTCATATTGCGCACGTACAGCGCAAAGGCCTTCTCGCGGTAGGCGCGGCTGGCCTTGATGGCGGCCTCCTCGAAGGTCGCCCGGTCCGCCTGCCGCAGCGCTTCCTGGGCCTCGATGTCGAGCCGCAGCTCCTCGCGACAGTCCCCTTCAAGGCTCAGCAGCTCCCGCCACGCCGTCCGCTCCTCCGCCACGAAGGTCTTGCGCAGCGACGCCTCCTCGTAGCGGGTGCGGGTCTTGCGAGTGATGACACGCGTCAGCTCAGCGTGGGCGCGCGTCAACGCCTCGTCCTCGACCTCCTCCTCCACCTCGAGCTGCATCCGCGCCTCCGCCTCCGCAGTGACGCAGCGGGCAAACACCGGCCGGTACACCTCTGCGACGTGCAGCACAGCGGCCCGGCGGATGCCCTGGCGGCTGAGGTCTTGTTCTGAGCTCACCGCCACACGATCGGCGGCCTCGCCAGCAAAGAGCACCTGCTGCTCGCGGATGTTCTGCGCCTCCTGCTCCTGCTGCAGCTGCGCCGCCTCCGCCTCCAGCGCGGCCTTGTACGACTGCAGCGTGCGCTTTCCGGCGCGGACTTTGCGTGTGTTGCGGGCATCGTTGAGCTCGCGGCCGATGGCGGCGTTGGTGGCACGCCACCCAAGACGACCGCGCAGCGACTGACGGAAGGAGGATTGCAGCACGCGGAGGGCGGCACACTGCTCGGGGCTGACACTCACCTCGTACAGCACACGCAGCTGCGACAGCCCAGTGCGAAGCTCAGCCTGCAGCGTCGACAGTGCCTCGTCTTCGTAACAGCGTCGACGGCTCGCCTCCTCGAAAACGACCAGCGCGCGACACGCCTGCGCCTCCTCCTCCCACACGTTGTGCGCCACACTGTCGGCGAACTGCGCGGCGAGCTGCGTGCGCTCGTACCGGTGAAGCAGCGACTCGGCCGTGGCGCCGATGCCGTCCTCGCGTGCCTGCTGCTCCTCCGCGCAGAGAGCGTCGCGTGCGCTCTCCTCGTCGCCCTCCAAAATCTCCAGCAGGAGCACCACTTTTGGGTTGAGCGGGCTGCCAACGTTCACCTCTGTCAACGCTGCCACTTCGTCCTGCACGCCAGTCTCCCGCTGCTGCCGCCAGTACATGAGCCGCTCCAGGTGCATGCGGCGCCGCTGCCACTCCAGCACCACCTGCTGCTCCTCGTAGCACTCCCGGTTGAGGTCGTCCCGCGCCTGCTGCTCAGACCGGACAATGTGGTCGCGCTGCGCCATGCACTCGTCGAGCAGCGCCACATAATCCGCAATGCCGACGGCGTTGCGCCGCGGGGCGTGGGCGGACGGCAGCGGTGGCAGCACCAACGCCGAGGAGCGCCGGATCGTGTCTTTGCCCGTCGGTGCCGGCCCAGGGTACGTCGCCGTGCCGGCTGGCGTCCACGTCTTCGTCGGCGTGGCGGCGGTGGCGGGGAGGGACGCGGCGGCGTCGATGGCTGTGCCGTGGCGCTGACGGACGTACTGCTGCAGAATGCGACGCGCATCCGGGGCAGAAACACCACCACCACCAGTAGACGGTGCCATGACGCCGCTGCTGTTGCTGATGTTGTTGCTGTTGTTGTTGTACGTGCTGTGTTGGTAGTCCATGGTACTGTCGTTGTTGGCGTAACTGCTGCTGCTGCGGCCACTGACGCTCGCCGGCGGCTTGGGTGGCCGCGACGCCGCGTAGGAGGAGTGCGGGCGGCTCCACTCGGTATCCTCTCTGAAAGCGTCGCTGCTTTCCTCCCTGCCCGTGTCGAAGCTGTCTCGCGGCACCGGTGGCGGCAGCTGCGGTGGTGCGCGGGTCGACGGCGGCGATGGCGCGGCTGTGCGGCGGTTTGGTGCGGTGTTGACGCCGAGAATGCGATCCAGCTGCAGCTCCCTGGCCTTCATGGCCTTGATGCCCTCTTCAATCGCCAGCACCAGCGGCGACTCGTGGAACATGAAGAAGCTGACGTGGTCCTCGCTCTGGCAAATTTTGGCACGTTCCTCCGTCTCCTCCATGCGCAGGGCGTCCATGCACGGCTTCAGCACGAAGGTCACATAGCGCACCGCCATCATCTCCGAGATGACCTGCTGATCCCACCTCTCGTACGCGAGGACGTGCTGCCGACTTGCCGTCTCCAGCTGGGACAGATAGGCGATCTTCTCCTCGAGCGTGGGCAGCTCGTCGAGCGGCGACAGGTCCGGCTCCGGCAGCACCTCACTGCTCGCGTAGCTCCCCACGCGGCCCTCCGCCAGCCCTGGGGAGTCGACGGAGGTCGAGGGGCGCAGGCGGCGCTGGAAGAAGGAGCGGCCCTGCGTGTCCGTCCCCTCCCACCGATGAGCGTGGGCGAAGGCAGTGGAGGTGGAGGGCAGCTCTGTTGGCACGTAACTGGCCGTGGAGGCCGCCCCCGTTTCAGTAGCAGCGACGGTGCCATCTGCTGGACTCGTCAGCGAGCCAGCCCGCGTGTCTGCCGCGGCGCCGTCGTGTCCTGAAACGATGGCCGGCAGTGTCACGTCGCTGCGCCGCTGCAACGATTTGGCGAGGGCAATGCCGCGCGAAAACTTCGCCGTCTGCGGCTCGCGAGGGCGGGCGGTGGAGGGCCACTGCGGCGGGAGGACGAGGGGCTGCAGCGGCTCCTGCGACGTGTGCGCGAACTGCTCGCGGATGTGCTGGAGCATGTTCAGGTACGTCTGCTGGTCGGCGACGCCACGCGTGATGTGCTGGACACGGCGGCCCGCCTCCTGCCGCAGCTGGTTGCGGTTAATGCCATCCGCGGCGGAGGCGGTGGTAATGTTTGCGGCGCTGTCGGGTGAATGTACATCGAAGTTGGCCGCGGCGGCATTACTTGGGTCAGAGCCTAACGGCCGGATGGGCGGAAGCGAGTGCATGATGACGGACTAATCCAACGAGTGTATGTGTAAATGAGAGGTCACGTATGTGTAAGCAAGATTCCAACTGCAAGAGCCCGCTTTTTACAAACGTGCAGAAAAGGCTGCTATAATGTGCAAAAGAGTGTTGCAAAATGGAATCCGCTCCGTGTTAGCTTTTCTGTCCGGAGTGTTGACACACAATTGTACAAAAATCCACAATATACACCTTTCTTTTTTGTTAACGTGTACGTCGGCACTTCTTCAAGCACGGGAAGTCAAAAGTTTAAGAGAAAGGGGGAAAATTTCAAAGGAAAAGTTTTTTGGGGAAACTACAAAGGCTAAATAAAAAAGAAGACGTACATTTTTTACGCTTGACGCAACATACGTAGCTTGCGATTGAGTACCAGGCTGCTTCGAATTTAAGTATTCTGGAAACAATCGAGCGTCGTATAAATGCAGGAGACTATTCGTATCCGCATGTCGCTCATTTGTATCAGCATTTCACCACGTACCTCACAAGGAAGACTTGTTGAAGTGAGCAACAGCAATACAACGCAGAGCTACAGGCCGATCGTTTTAAGCAAAGGACAACAGGTGTGTGCTGCTGAATAAAGCGCTAGATACGCACCGTCTTTGTCGAAAGGCACCTCCTCTTTTCAGTCATTTTTTTTTTGTGTCAAGATCCTCCTAGCGGTGAGAGGGGAAAAGAAAAAGTCGCATCCGCTTGCACGGGTGCCTACAAATGTGAACACGGCAACACAACTCTCCAACGTACATCGCACGGCAGCCTACCAACACACGAACGATCGAGCAAAAACAGAAAAATAATAGCAAAACGAACACAGTCGCAAAAAGGAGAGTAGTCAAAAGAACAACAAGGGAGATAAAGAAGTTGGTCGTTCAGTCCACCAGATATGCCAACCACTTTCTCTTTCTTTTCCATCTTCTTCTGTTGCCGTCACCGGAGTTTTTTTTCTTTTGTTGCTGACTACCACTTCGGTGACGCGGGCCACCGCTGGTCGCGCGGCTCCTTCACCTCCTGCTTCACCGTCGGGCACTGCAGCGCGCGGTGCCACGTCGGTGTTTCCGTCATGACGGACTGCCGAAAGATGCGGCGCGCTTCGTCGAGGCTGCAGTTCAGCTCCTGCGCCTTCACCGGCAGCACTTTCTCCTCAAACCACGCCCACTGCTCGTCCGCTGCCTTCAGGTAAGCGGGCTCGCCCGTCTCCTTCCACCAGTTCATCGTCTCCACCCAACGCAGGCGGTTCACGTGCAGCTCGCTCTCCTTGTGCGCCTCGTAATCCTGCTTGTAGCGGAAACGCACGTGGCAGAGCGCGCAGCTTGGCTGGTCGCCGAAGTACCAAATGTCCTTGCCGTTGTGCGGCACACGCGTGCTGCGACGGTCAATCCACTTGCTCTTCTTGCGGATGCGAATCAGGCGTCCACCCGCGGACGCGGTGCTGCTGTTGATGGTCGTCACATCCGCCCGCAACACGCGACCGAGACGAAGCATTCTGCTTTTCTTTCTTTCTTCTGCGATCGCTGCAAAATGTAGAAAGAGTGAAAGAGTCAACAGCTATCCGTAAGGTGCAAGCAAGCGCGGTGTGCGTGTGTGTGTGTGTGTGTGCGTGCCCTTGCGAGGTGCTCTCAAACAATGTTGTGCAATGTACTACAGCAATGCACGTGAAAGAAAGTCGTTCGCGCAGCAAATAGAAAAACGAGATTTTATAAGGAAAGAGAGAAGTTGGCGATAAGCCCTTGAAGTACATACTCACAGCAAAACGTTTCGGCAGAGGTAACAGACAACATTTTTCTTTGTCAGCCGCAAGTATGCAGAGAATGCCCTCCGTCGCCTGCATCGATTTAAGCTTTCCTTAGGTTTGTTATTCTGCGTGCTTCAAAAACAAATGCAGACACTTATACACTTGCGAGAGTGCGTACAGTTCTGCAGACGCAACTGCACTACCATGTTTTCTCGAACAAAAAAAATCTCAGAATTACAAGGAAGCATGGCACAACGTATGTGTTATACAACAAAAGAGAGAAAAGAGTAGTTGTACCACGCACACGAGGCGGCAGGAGCTGTCGTTAGCGGCTCGTACAATACTTTTAATCTCTTAAGCGGTTGC
This sequence comes from Crithidia thermophila, assembly GCA_030849055.1. Classification (NCBI taxonomy): domain Eukaryota; phylum Euglenozoa; class Kinetoplastea; order Trypanosomatida; family Trypanosomatidae; genus Crithidia; species Crithidia thermophila. The sequence continues at coordinate 24,761 of JASAOP010002684.1, forward strand.
ATCTTTAAAGTCAAAGCTCAAATTGTGTACTTTCAGCTGCAGTTTCGTTCATTGTTGTTGGTTTATTTTTTTTTTTGTAAATGACAAACGTCCACATCATATTGGGTAGGTGCTTGTATGCCGGCCTTGTTGGTCAGCGGGGCAGCTAGAAAAGGTAAAAGCACAACAAGAAAGGGGAAAAAAAGTCAATCACTAGAGGCATCGTAAAACACAATTCCAAATTAAAAATTATCGCGCCATGCACATAGTGGTCGTGTCAGCACTTCGGCGAAGTGAAGAAAAAAAAGTAGCAAAAGAGCTTCAAAAAATCAACAGCGAGAAAAAAAAAAAACGGATGCTAACACAACGAAAATAAGAACGTTAGTCTACATGAAAAAAAAAATAAATAAATAAAAATAACAATTAAAGGTGCGTCGAACGCACAACTATCGCGGCCAACAGAAAAGTAGAAAGCAAAAATACTTAGTAAATAAAAAAAAAGGTCAGAAAGAACAAGTAAAAAAAAGGGAAAGATACAAATCAATAGAAGGACGACATAGAACGTCGGGAATAAAAGAATGAGCACAAAGCGGCATGTCACTGAGCCTAGTTTACACGCAAACGTACAAGACGTTGCTGCCGCACCATCGTAAGCGTGTCTGGTAGCCAAAGAAAAAAAAAACGAAGGGGTGAAAAAATCAGATAAGGAGCAAACAAAAGAAACCGAATAGCAAATTTGAAGAAATCTTGGAAGCAAACGTCAAAATTTTGTCGTTATCACGCAGCTGTAAAACTTACATAAATAAAAAACTAATTAACTCTCAGTTGAAGAAAAACTAATAGGGAAAAAAAAGGCTGCTAGTAACATTAAATCTTTTGTTTGTTTGCTCCCAGTGATCGTATACCGTGGAGCCAACTGCATCAAATAACGAGTTAAGATTCTTTTCTTTTTCTTCTTGATTGCCTGGAAAGAAAGATGATAAGTAGAAACAAAGAAAAAAAGAAGACGCACCGATTGAGGGTAGACAAAATGAAAAGAAGAAAAAATGATAAGAAGTTTTGTGGCTAGAGTTAAATTGCCTACAAGCGGGTTGTCGAAAAGATTTTAAAATAATGTCAATTACCTTTAAATGAGAAGGGGGAAAAGAAAAACACAAGAGCTTCCACTTTTCGACAGCTTGTACTAGCAAAAAAGACAAAAACTAAAGAGTAAAACCCACGGCACACGCGTGAAACCTGTTGAATACAAAGCGAGCAATACTAGAGATGAGGTAAAACTCTGAAAAGTGACACGTTCGAGGAAAAAAAAGTAAAGTGGCGCAGCGATAAAAAAAAAATGATAACAAAAATATATATCTTTCAAAGAAAAAAATTAATAAGAAAAAGCATGTTGACAGGAAGAGAGCAAAATAGAAAAAGAGGGAAAAACTGCATCGAAAGTTTTGTAAGAAAACAAAGTTGTGTGGAAGTGAAACTTCTCATTGTACATCCACACCACATCGAAAAGAAAAAGAAAAACCGGGATCGTCAGCAAGTCAAATACGCTTGAAAAAGTGAGGAGAAAAAAACGGGGGCAGCGCGAGAAGTCTTGTGAATAACCAAAAAAAAAACTGGGCTGAGCAGCAAAAACAGACAAGTTCATATGTTGCCGATAATATGTGTATCTGAACTGCTCACAATTTTTTTAAAAGGAACCAAAGCTAAACGAAAAAGGAAAAAGAAGGAAAGCCGTTTATCAAAACACAAACGCCTTAACAAAAAGAACCTGTTGTGGAAAACTGTTAGATAAGTTTGAAAGCTGAAAGCAAACCCAATACGTTTATTAGATGGTCCCTTTGATTGGTGTCTCTTGAAAAAAAAAGCAAGTTTTAAAATTCGAAAAGAGAAAAAAAAAACAAATCTTCCAACCGCCTAGATAGAATCGTATACAAGACAAGGGTAAAAAGGTACATACTTAAGCTAAGAAAGTGCAAGTCAATTGTTAAAGTCAAAGTGCTTACGTGGCATCAGCACGATTAGGACAAGCGGTTGCGTTGGACAATGTCGAGAACGTCAACTATCGAACACGCGCGACAAACCCTTTCCACGCAACAAGCCTAAACGCCAAAGTTTGATAATAATGGCCATAAAGATGGTTGAAAACAACAAAACAAAAGAAGAAGGGCACAAAAACAAGCAGACGATTACCACAGTAAGGCAAGCAAAGTAGTGTGATCGGTGCATTGCATTCTAGGAACCATGAGAGATAGCAAGAAAAATAAAAAGACCAGCGAATCCCGATCATGACTGCTAAAAAAAAAAAAATTTGAGTCCGGAAGGCACCGTCACTGTATAAGGAGAAAGACAAAAAGAGAAAAGGAGCAATAAGAAAACAGTAATAATACATCAGCAAAAGCTAAAATAAAAATTTCAGTTTTATCGAAAACCTTTAAGGGAACAAAAGTGAGGATAATAAAACTATATGTGGCTGGTTAATGAAGAGAGGACAGAAGAAAAAAAAACAGATAAGATCGAAAACCTAGTACACAAGAGGTGACAGTTCCAACAACAACACCTTTTAAAAAAAAAAATAATAATAATAAGAAATCCTGTTGCAAAAAAGAAAAAAGGTGAGGAAACGAACACAAAAAAGAAGAACAACCTCCATAACATATTTTAATGTCGTCGCCTGAACCACGACTTATTGTTGGACGTCGACTGCTTCGACTTGGCCTCCTCTGCGACGGACTCACGCGGCGATGAGGTGCGGTGGTGACTCCGCTTGCTCGGTGGCAGAGGCGCCTTCGACGTCTGCCGATGTCTCTCACCCTTCTCACGCGACGGAACCGCCACGCCGCCCTCGTCCACAGACCCGTGCGTCGTCGCCGCGCCGTGCCTCGACCGTGACCGCGACTTCGTCGGTGCTGGCGGTGGCGGTGGCGGTGGAGGTGGCGCTAGTGTGCTGCTGGCAAGCTTTTCTCCGTCCGGCACGACCTTCTTCTCCCGCTGCGTGCGCTTCACACTGGCCTTGGAGCGCTTGCGCACCCCCGCCACCTCCTCCCGCGTCGACAGCACCGGTGTCCTCTTCGCGTCGCTGGCAGAGAACCCTTTGCGAGCTGGGCTGCCAGCGATCTGCGCGGTCTCCGGCGTGTGCGGCTGCGCCGGGTCCGTCGTGGCGGCCACGAAGGGTGGTCGCGTCTCGCCGTTCTCGCCGCCGTCGTCGGAGCTCGTGGTGTCGTTGTCAGAGTCGTTCCAGTAGGAGTAGTAGTCCGTCTGCGCGTCCTGCCGGCTGAAGTTGTCGTCCAGGTTCGACGAGCTGCCCACGTCGTCGGTCGGCTTCCGCGTCGCCCCGCCCACGCTGACGTCGCACCCATACTGGTCCGCGAAGTCTGCGCGCGAGTCGGTGTAGCCCAGCTGCATGGGGCTGCTGCCACCATACACACCTCCATTTTCGACCTTGTCCGACTCGCTGTTCGACCGCGACGGTGCGCGCGGCGTCGTCACACGCACTCGGGCGGACTCACGCGAGTTCAGCACGAGGCGCCGCATCTCCTCCGGCTCCGGGATGTGGGCGAGGGACGTGGTCTGGCCGTTGCTGGTGGTGTCGGTGCGCGAGGACGTCGGACCCATTACCGCGCAGTTCATCATGAGCGCCGCGCTGATGGGCGTGTGCGAGGAGGGCTCGAGGCGGTAGTCGGTGATAGGGCGGCCAGAGCCGGAGATGATGGACGTCTCCGCCGGGCTCGCCGTGCGGCCGCTGCCGCCCAAGTCGGAGATTTGGGTGTATACCAGCGTCCGCTCCCGTAGGTGGTGCGGTGGCGTCTCCTTCTCCTGCGACAGCGGCTGCGGCGGGGGGAGAAGGGTGGTGCTGTTCTCCACCGCTGACGGCGCCGGCATGCTGAGCGAGGGCGGCGGGGCAGCCGTCTGCGGCAGCGTCAGCGACTGCGTCAAACTGCTCCGCCGGTCCGGGGCCAAGGTGGAGAGAGACGCGTTGGCGCGCTCCACGCTCGGCCGGATCGGCGCCGTCTCGGCCGTCATCGCAGGCGGGGCCGGCACGTTCGCCAGAAGCGGCGGGCTGCCGCGGGCCGGTGTGCCGGGCGCCGTGCGGCTGCCGCGTGTCTCCGACGACGGGCAGGGGTCGCTACTCGGCAGCGGCACCGTCTTGGTGTTGCGGGCTGCCGGTGGGTGCGGGGAGCCGGATCGAGACAGCGCGTCGCCCATCAGCGACTGCGGGGAGGGCGAGACGACGTCGCCGACGACTTTCACGCGCGTCGTGCGGGACAGCGGAGAGACGCCGTCGTCCTTCAAGTCCGGCGACGGGCTCTGGCGGGTCTGCGCCGACCACCGCCGAGCAGCCGGAGAGTCCGGCGGGGGGCTCGCGAGGGCGGCGGCGCGGCGGCCATACGTGGGCTCAGCCGAGACGGCATCGCTGTTCATCGGCTGCTGCCGGGCCACGCCGCCGCTGCTGCTGGTGCTGCTGGACGGCGGCGGTGCGGCGGTGCGGAAGAGAGGGTGGCGCAGCACCGCGGATAGCGAGAGGCGCTGCAGCGGCTCCCGCACAAGCAGCTTCGTGCAGAGCTGCACCCACTGCTCGTACACGGCGTCTGTCATATCCGCGCCCTGCGGCACCGACTCGCGCGGTGGGAAGGTGAGCGGGGCGTGCAGGATTTCGTCGAAGGTGTCGCTGATGGACGGGCCGACAAAGGGTAGGCGGCCGAAGATGACGGCGTAGGTGACGACGCCGAAGGACCACGTGTCCGACTTGTAGCTGCATGTGCTGCTGCCGATCAGCTCCGGCGCGGCAAAGGCCGGCGAGCCGAGCACAACGCGGTCGCCGTTGAGCCGACCATCGTTGTCAACACCGGCGGCCAGAAACATGGATGAGTCGGGCTGGAAGGAGACTTCGGTCATGAGCATCTGCGAGGCCCCGTTGAGGTTGTTGCCAAAGTAGCTCATGCTCTGGTTGTTGTTGTTGTTGCCCTGCAGGCGGCACGAGGTGGAGTAGTCGGTGAACTCGCCACCCATAAAGCTGTCCCCGACGCCGCGGGTCGTCTTCCAGCGGTTGTGCGGCACAACCACCGTCGCGTTTAAGTTTTCCACGCGCGGAGAGTGCTGCCGTTGCGCAGCGGCCGACTGCACGCGCTTCGGGATGAGCACGCTCTCGCCGAAGTCGGTCAGCAAAATGTTGTCCGACTCCGTCAGGAGGATGTTGTCCGGCTTCACGTCGTTGTGCACGATGCGTTGGCGGTGCACGTAGGTGAGGGCGTCGGCGAGCTGCCGCAGCAGGCGCGCGCAGCGGGAGAGGGGGCGGACGACGTTGCAGACAGCGCTGCCGATGGCCGGATCGTAGCCGTGCACCATCGTCAGCGGTCCGTGGGCGGCGTAGGTCATGATGAGGTGCGCACAGTCCTCGTCGTCGTCGTCGATAACCTCTCGCAGCTGCACGACGTGGCTGTGGTTCTGCACGCGACGCAGCACGCGAATCTCCCGCTCCACCGCCGACAGCATCTCCGCCTCTGCCGGCATCGCCGCCGTCTTCTCTTTGTCCTTCTCCTTCTGCGCAGCAGCCGCAGCCGCAGCCACCGCGGCGGTGGCGCGGGTCGTGGACGGTGCCATTGGTGGGCGGCCGCTGTTACTAGAGCTGTGCAGCACATCCGCCGTGCGGCGCGCCAAGGAGCTGGTCTGCGGGCTGCTGGTGACGCGAGCCACCGGCTCGTCGTTCAGCACCGCCTGCAGTGCCCGTTCGCGGGACGCGTTGTCGGAGGCGGACACCGTCGACGACCCCCCTCCCAGCACGCTCTCAACGTACGGGATGACAAGGCCGCTGCTGCGGCTGGTCGTCTGCCCGAAGTCTTCGACGTCCGTCTCTCGCAGTCCGCTCTGCTCCTGTGCCGATTTCTCGAGGATATCGCCGCTGACCTGCCGCGCGTTCCGCACCTTGGAAGCGGGGAAGCAGCCGGTGCGAGTGACGGAGGCGGGCGACGTGCCATCCGCGCACAGCACCGGCAACGGTAGTGACCCAGCCGCACAGCCACCGTTGGGGGTTGTGGTGCTGCTGCTGCCGTTGTGGGTGGTCGTGGTCGTCGTGACGGTGGTGGTAGTCATCATGGTGGTCGTCGTCGTCGTCGTTGTGCACCCGACGTAGCGTGGAGGCAGCTTCGTGCCGTTGTCGGGCAGGGACGTCATGGGTGCCACGGACTCGAGCACGCTGCACTCCGACGGCGACGGTGGGCGTAGCGGGAACTGCCGCCCGGCGGTGCGATGACTGTGCTTCTGCACTGTCTTCATGGCGTAGTAGGTGTTCGTCTTGCGATCCAGCGCCAGGTACGCCCGTCCGGTTGCCCCGATGCCGATAAGGCGGATGATGCAGTAGTTGTTCACAATGTCGATGTAGGCCACGTTGGTCGTGCTGCAGCTGTTGAGGCTGTTGCGGCGGCCACGCTCGAAGCCGCCCAGCAGACGCATCGCCGCGGCCGGACCGAGCGGGGGCAGCTGGGTGGCGTACGCCCGCGTTGTCAGGGAAAGCGGCTCGAGGGCTCCGCTGGCGATCAGCTCGTCTGCTTTGCTCGACACCGCCGCCTCCGACGTCGACACGCTGGCCGCCGCCTTCGCTGCCGCAGCCGCCGATGGTGTCGTGGAGGTGCCGTGGGGCATTCGCTCTCCCAGCCCACTGGAGGAGGCGCCGACGCCATCGTAGGGCAGCACCTTCACCAGCGGGTAGCTCAGCTGCGGCGCGCTCGTCTCCGCCAGCGACGTTTCCATGGGTGCGAGCAAATTGAAGAGCTCCTTTGAGCGGGAGATGAGGCCGTCGAGCGACTTCGTCCGCTCCGTCTCCGGCACCTGCGGGCTCAGCACCGTCTCCCGCGTGTGCTCGAGGTAGCGCTGGAAGGCCGCGGCGCCATCGACCGCGACGACGGTCGACTCCGACTGCGCGGCCTTTGCGGCGGCGCCGTTGCTGGTCAGACTGCTGCCGCGGCTCGCTTGGGCCGGCTGCGCGGGGAAGGCGAAAGGGGAGCCCGACTTGCCGTGCGGGGCGTGCAGCGAGATGGTCGAGGCGCGGCTCTCCTGCTCGTCGCCGTCAGCGTCCTCGCCGTCGCGCGTCCTCGCGTCTGTGTCGTCGTCGTTGCTCCGGGTGTAGTTGCTGCTGTCCTCCGTCGCCATCAACTTCACCAGCGGCGCCGGCGACGTCGTCTGCCCAGCGTGACTCCGCGTTGACCTCGCCGCGGTGTCGTGGCTGTTTTCCTGTCGTTGCATCAGCTCATCCTTGAAGTCGTTCGGGTGGGACTTGTCGATGCTGGCGCTGACGCGGTGGCCGGTCAGCGAGGCGGGGGCATCGTTCATGGTGGAGGAGACGACGGAGGGGCAGTGGTCAGACTGCGAGAGCACGCGGACCCGGTGCGAAGGCACGGAGCTGGGCGGCAGCGGCGACTGCGGCCGCGGCTGCTGCTGCTGCGGCTGTTGCTGTGGGGAGTTTTCCAGAGTGCCGTTGGCCTGCGTGGATTGGAGGGAGTCAGGCACCTGCGTGGCGCAGCTGCTCGGTGGCGCCTCCATGGTGCTCGCCGCACGTGACAGACGCGGCCGGCTGGTGGCGTCGAGCAAGGAGGGGTGCAGGTCAGCCTTGCTCGCACGGTCCGTCTGCACGATGGCCGGCAAGCGGGCCACGAAGTCGTGGAACCCGCTGACACCACGCACGAGTGCCGCGTGCTCCGCCGCCGAGGCCCCGGCAGTGGCCGACGTGACCGACGAGCCAGGTGTGATGGACTGCGCCGGGCTGCCGCTGAGCACGGACGGCGCAACGGGAGCCGCCACACGCGCCGTCTCGACAGCAGGGCTGCGATCTCCGCCCAGCAGCGACCCGATTGGCGACTGCACGGGGAAGGAGGAGGAGATGGAGGTGACGTCGCGCCACGTCATGCCCCGCATCGCGGAGGATGTTGTTGGGTTCACGCGAGCGGCATTCCAGCCAACGGAGGAGGAGACGACGCTCGCCGACTGCCTCGTTGGGGAGCTGCTTGAGTCCGACGCGCTCGGCTCCATCCTAACACAAGTCCCGCTGAAGTGAGGGGACGCAGGGAGTCGACCTTCGGTGGACACCGTGCTCATGCCAGCTCACACGAATGCTATCCCCTAAAACAAAACAGCAACTGTACTCTTTTTTTTTCTTTTCTAGTTTCTCGCTGGTTTGATGGTTGCGAACAAATGAAAGGTCGGCAACACTTATGTTATGATTACCTGAGAAGTGGAGAGCACTTTTGTTTCCTCCTACTTTTTTTTTTTTTTTTGGTGTGTTCTTGTTGTTAGTCAGAAGGGGTGAAAGACCTTTTTTTACTTAATCAAACGGAGACGGTTTGTAAGCGGAGTGGATATATACATGAAAGGTCAGCCGTTGATCTGTCTTGAGTTGTACGTCCGCAGCTAAAAAAGAGGTGCCAAGTGTGTTGGCTGCGGCGCGTCAACGTGTGTTCCGCTGTGAGAAGGAAGGTACAAGATTCCAAAGCAGTGCAAAAGGGTTTTTTCTTGCTGATGTTGAGGTTTAGCGCAGCAGAGTTGAAAGTAAGGAAAGAATTAATAAACGCTACTATACAAAACAGAAAAAAAAGAAGTTCAACTCTCTCTGCAACACAACAACTGCAAAAACACTTCCCAATTAGGCTGTGCGTAGCGTGGGGTGTCAGAAGCAATTAAAAAAAAAAAAGAGGGATAAGAGGGACAAGGGATATGAATTGAATGAGTGTTTTTTAACACTGTTTGAAAATAGCATCATCAAATTTAAAAAAGTGTGGCTAGGCCAACAAACAAGTAAAGCAGCACAAAGAGAAGTGCTTATAATCAATTTTCTTTGTACAATAAAAAAAAAATGGTTGCACAAGCTGGCTAAAAATTTTTTTGGTGTTTTTTTTAACGCTGATAGAAACAGATCAGCAGCTGTAGACAACAAAGCAATCGTAGAGTTTCAAATTAGATCTTTTTTGTTGTTTTTGTTTGTTTGTTTTATGACATTTGTCGCAAAAAGGAATGGTGACAAACAGAAAACAATTGTCGTCTTAAGAAAATCTAAGGAGTAATTGTGCAACTAAAACACCCTCGCCTGCAACACACACTGCAAAAGGAGTCAAGTACATGTTCTATAAAAAGAGAAAGCACTTCAACAACAACTCATCAAAAGCTCACGCGGGAAAGATGCGCTACAAACTCGTCAAGCCATTCTGATCCGCAGAATGTAAAAATAAAATAAAAAGTACTTCATTGAAACGCGCAGAGCACATCTTGCTCTTTTTACTTTTTTTCTTTCTTCTCTATCTCGTCTCATCTGTGAAAAGAGACAGCGAAGGTTTAGCGTTTCATGCCCCTGTTACCCACGACAGCCCCACCGTCAGCGTGCCCTGTGGGTGGAGGCTCTCCGTCGTTCGAATGATGGCCACCGGCGACTGCAGCAGCGGCCGCAGCGCTACTTCGACAATGCCGAGGTTCACCTGCACCTCCGTCGCCCGTTCGTCAAACACAACAAAGGTGATGGTGCCGTACGCAATAAAGCGGATCAGCGACGGGTCCACAATCACGCGGTGGTCCACCGGGGCCACGTCGAAGGTCGGGTCTGTCGTAAAGGTCCTGTTGCACGGATGGACGACGGTGTCGCGCACGCAGCTAAGCCCGCCCAGCGGCGACGACGCCGTGTAGAACACGTACGGCTGTGGCAGCGTGCTCGCCTCTGCCGAGCCCGCCAGCCCTTGCGCAGAGAACACCTGAATGCGCAGCTGCCGCACCGTGCGCAGGGCCACCATCGCAGACTTGATGTCGCCGGACGTGAGCGTCACAGCGCCAGCCCGCGGGTCCGAAAGCGGCGCGTCGAGCAACACCGGCAGCATCAGCCGCGAGCAGCAGAACTCGACTGCGATGGCGCCGACGGTGGTGCCGTCGCCGCTGATGAGGGTCAGCGACTCCTCCATGGACAGCTCGCGTGCAGCCAGCAGGGCCATGCCGGGGAGCTCCGCCACGGCCACCAGCCGCGACCCCTCCCCGCTTGTGCAGTGCAGCTGGAAGACGAAGGTCGTGTGCTCAATTGTGGCGAGTGTCACGGCGTCCTTGTCGAGGTCCTCGTACTGGAAGCGCACGTCCACCACTTCGTCGAGGACGTGCAGCGTCGGGCTGATCATCGTCTCGTACTCCGCCAAGCCGTCCAGCGTGAAGAAGAAGGAGACGGGGCTGTGCAGGTCGGCGATGCCCAGCGCACGGCACATCGCCGCCTCCTGACTCCGCAGCCCGCGAATCGAAAAGGCGATAAGACCGCCGCTGTCCGCTTGCGAGGTGCTGGCAGCCGTGGCCGCAGCGCGGTAGGCCTGCAGCTGCTGCTTTGCGAAAATCGTCTGCACGTGGGCGACACGACCGCGCAGGGCGATGCCCTCCTCGAGCAGCGTGTCGCGCTCCTCGCTGATTTTCTGCAGGGTGGTGCGGTACTGGTCTACCTGCTCCTGCATCTGCTGACAGCGCGTCTCCGCCAGCTCCAGGTCCATCGCGGCGGTGGCCAGGCCCTCCCGCAGCTGCCCGAGCTCCCAGTCGCCGTCCCAGTGAAGGGCCTCGAACAAGTCGAGGGCTTTCGTTGCCTCCGCGGAGTCCGCCTCACCGCGCGTGTCGGCGTCCCGCTGCCCGCCCCTCCCGCCCAGCACGGCATCGAGAGTGGTGCGCGGCGGCGGCGGCCCGCTGCGCTTCTTCATCGCGGCCACCGCCAGCGCACGGTGCACATCCTCGTCCGTCAAGTCAGCCCCCGTGGCGGCGGCGGTGTGCCCGGCAAAGGCGATCTGCGCGGACAGGGCACTCTTCTCCTTCTCCACCTTCGCCACCTGCCCGCGGTAGAGGTGCAAATCCTCCTGCACACTCTCCAGCGTGCGGCGCAGCTCGGCGAGGTCGTGCTGGCTGTTCAGCAGCTTCCGCTCCGTCTCCCGCCGCTCCCGCTCCGCCGTGTCGCGCATCTCCTGCACCTCCGACAGCCGCGCCTGGAATTCCAGTCGCACGGCAGACTCCGTCTCTCGGTTGCAGGACTGCAAGGAGCCGACCAGCTTCAGCAGCTCCTCCTCGAGGTGCACATTCTCCTCGCTCTTGCGCTGCAGCGCCACCTCGACATCGCTCAGCGTCGTCGCCTTCGCCCGCAGCGCGGCCGCCTCGTGCTCAAGCGCAAAGAGGGCCTTTTTCGTGTCCCCGTGGGCCGCCGCGGCCTGGCGCAGCTCTTCGACGAGACGGCCGCACTCGCCCTTCAACGTTTCGACTTGTCCCTGCGCGTACTGCAGGCGGCTGTTAAGGAGCGTCACCTCGCTGGCTTTTCGATGCAGCTCCCCCTGCAGCGTGTGGAGGTCTGCCGGGTCGGGGCTGCCCGCACCGCTGGTCGCTGGGGTGGCGGCAGCGGCAGACTCGAGGGCCTGCTTGTCCACCTCCATCAGCCGCAGCTTCAGCGTCAGCTCCTGCTTTTCGCGTGTCAGAGCATCGAGGCTGGCGCGGTACTGCGACTCCAGTTGCTGCTGGGCCGCACTGCCACCGTGGAGCTGCTGCTGGAGGCCCACCATGGTCTGCGCCGACTGTTGCTGCAGCTGCTGTTGTGCGAGGAGGGCCGCGTTGAGCTCCTCCCGAACTTGCTGCAGCTGTGCACGCAACGTGGCGCATTCCTGCTGCGACGCGGCAAGGGCTGCGGCAGAGGTGGCGGTGGCCGCGCTGGCAGACTGCGCCGCGGCGGCGCGGAGCTGCTCCACCTCCAGTTGTGTGTGGGCCAGCGCGGCGCGGCAGGCGGCCAGTTCTGCGTCACCCCCGCCCCGCTGCGACCCACTGGGGGTGGTCGCGTGGTGAGTTGCGAGCGATGTCCGCTTGAGTGGTGTGGCGGCCGCCGACGGTGAGCGGGAATGGCCGCTGCGTTGATTCGGGTGCAGCGCGGGCAACACACTGCGCAGAGGTGTGGACGCGGTCGGTGCGACGCCTGCGGAGGCTGGTCGTGGCTGTGCCGGTGCCACCCATGACGATGACTGCAAGCTGGCTGATGTGGCTGCAGCTCCAGACCCAAATTGTGCGCCGCTGCTGCTGTTGTTGAACACGTTCGAGGGCACAGCAGGGTTTTGTCCTTCCTGTGCCTGGCGCCAATCCGCGGCAAGGCGGCGAAACTGCGTTTGCACTTTCTTGAGCTTCTCCTCGAGTTCGTTCTTCTGCGACTTCAGTTGCGCGTTTTCGTGTAGTGCCCGCTGCAGGCGCTCATCGGCGTCGGCATGCGGTGATCGACCAGCCGCACGACGCTGCATTGGGCTAAAAGCAAACTTGAAAAATGCTATTAAAATACAATATCTACAAGATACCTTGGAATCCACGAGTTCTCGTGCTTCACTCGTCCTTTTTATCGTTGTTGTGGAAAGTAAAATGTATGGCAAGTTCTATCTATGCAGGTTTAAAACGGTTTTGTGTTTAAAAAATAAAATTCTATAAGGTTGTAAAGATGAGGAATAGAAACACAATCTAGCTTGCTATTTGTTGTGGTAAGGCAAAAATGCACGGAGAAAATGAAAAGAGAAAAAAAAAAGCCCGTGCTAGTTATGGCAGCAAAACAGCATTTTAAAAAGGAGTAGTGTGGCGAAAAAAAAAGGTAAAAGGTGAGTTTAAAGGTACTTTCAAAAGCGTGCTTCTCCGCGACAGCTATTGAATAACACCAAAGGAAACCAGTGTGAGACGACAAACCAAAGTAAATTTAAAGGGAGTGGTTTTTTTCCGGTTACTATTGAAGTATCTTTTTTTCTCAAACAGTTGGGTATTGATGTACAAATCGTAGTGCTTAGATTTTGTTGTTTTTATTTAGCGTTTAAAGCAAACCGTATTCTATCGCATTATACTTTACAGCCTCAAGGCAAGTTCCGACGGAAGCGCACAGCGCACTTCGGAAACATCACAAGCGGAATAAGACAACAACAACACCAGCGACATACGGGAAAGAGATGTGACATGTCCACCACCTCTTCACCTCTTCGCCACGCACAGAGAAAAAAAAACCGCAAAGTAGCCAGTGGAAAGAGACGTTGTGAAGAGCAGGCGGCTCTTATCCGGTCGACCAGAACGCTCACTGGCGAGGGCGGTTGTAGACGTTTACCTTTTCCGCCCACGACGCGTCCTGCACGCGGCCCTGCTGCTTCTCCTGGCGCATGTGCGACATCTCCTTCGCCACCATGTCACGGTAGCGCCGCTCCTCCTCCCGAATAAGCACCGCATTTGCGCGCTCCTCCTTCGTGCCGTGCTGCCGCCCACTGCCGTCCTCCATCAGCGCGTAGTGCACCGTGATGATGCGATCGCGGAACATCTTCTGGTTCATGTCGCGAATCACGCGGTCGCTGGTCTCGAAGGCTTTGTAGGACAGCACCACGGTGCCGCGGAAGTTGCCGACGGAGTCGCGTAGCATCCGCGGGGGTGCCGCGAAAGGGCCAAAACTCTCGAAGAAGCGTGTGATGTCGAACTCGGTCACTCGGTAGTCGACGTTGCGCACCACCACCTTCGCCCCCACCTCGTGCAGACCAACCACCGCGTGTGCGCCGGGACCGCTGCGTGGTGCGCCACCCGGCGCGTCGAGGTCGGTGCTGCCGTGGTGGATGCGCAGCTCCTTGTTGAAGAGCTTCACGCGGGCACGGTAGAGCGCCTCGAAGCAGTACTTCGCATCCTCGGCGTTGTGGAAGTCCACGTAGCAGCGCGAGGCACGCTGGGGCACGCCAGTGAGGTTCACCTCGGTGGGCCAGCTGATGTTGCGGATAGGTCCGAACTGCAGGCACAGCTCGTAGATGATGTCCTCGTCACAGTGCTCGTCCAGGTTGCTAAAACTGACACGGCGCAAATCCTCCCGCTTGTACGTCGCCATTTCGTAGGAAAAAAGGTTAGTGAAAGTACAGCAGTAAGTTTTGTAAGCAAAATACAACCTATAAAAAAAAGAAATAGCAACAAATGTGCCGAATGCCTCCTGTTCTGTGCTGCGGAAATCGATGTTCATAGTACAATGCAATCGATACGTTATTAAAAGAGAGACATGTTGTGAGAATGAAAAGAGAACAGAGAAGAAGTGATAGAGAGTGGTATAAAGTGAGTGGATAGTAAAGCCAACTGCGTCGCTGTAATACTACTTCACTCGCGTGCATCGTATAGTGGCTTTGACAACCTCATCAAGATCAAGTTTTAGCACAAAATAAAGTAGGATCGGAAAGAAAAAAAAAAGAATCTGTACTGATGTTACCTCTTCTTCATAAGGCCCACTTCTAAAGTGTATCACGAACCTTTCCACTTTTCTTAGTTGACGTTACATTGGTACGTTGTTTGTTATAATTTTATGAAAAGCAATTGTTAATAAACACGCAAAACAACTTTTACACGACAACGCACAAAGCAGAGCAAAAGCAAGGCGCGCGCGTATGAACTAAAAGCTTCATCTACAGAAGCAGCCTGCTAAAAAAAGCTTCTGAAAGTGTTGACACCCAATACGCACAGCTGCGCAAGCCCAGCAATTGTTGGTCCTTCCAATTCTGCACGCTCTGTGCCAAGCGCAGACCCACGTCGTCTTCACCGCTCCATCATCAAATCATCCAACAAAAAAAACAACCTCTTAATATGAGATCATACCCAGCACATCCTCCAGCTCCGCGTCCTCAAAGCGGTACAGCGACGGGATCAGCTCCACCGCCTCCCGCGTCGACGTGGGCCGCAGCGTGGTGAGAGCGATGATCTCAAACGGCTTCATGCGCTCTGCACGCGTGGTCGACGTCGCAGCAGCCGACGGTGCCGCCGCAGCACCCTCGGGCGGCATTATCGCAAACCCGTTCTCGTCCACTTGCAGGTCCGCCAGGTGCGAGTTCGCGGCGTGGCCGCCATCCGCACGCACGCGCAGCCGCCGCGACTGCAGCGTGTTCACAACGCTCTCAGGGGCGCAGTCCTCCTGTAAAATGTCGACAGCCTCGCAGCAGGACTGAATGAGAACGCCGCGGGACTTGTCGGTTTCCTCGGCGCCGATGCGCTTCTCGTGCAGGATGCGGGCGACGATGGGCAGCGACAGCGGCTCGGCAGCGTCGAAGACCGGCCCAAGGTTGCCATCCACGTAGCTCTCCTCCATTGTGAAAACTAATATATAGCGAATAAAACAAAGGTTTCTGGAATAATTACAATAATAAAGGTGGTACAATCCGCTCTTGAGGCGAAGGGCAAAATTCACAAGAAGCAGAGAGGTAGAGGGGAGGTGTTAAGAAAAATAATAAGTTGTTGCTTTTTTCATTTTCTTTTCTAAATTAAAAAAAAGGTGCGACATGGCAAAGAAGAGAAAACGATTGCTGTGACTAGTGAAAACGTCTCTTTCGTTAATGTAGTAGAAACCACCACTACCGATCGCTTGATTTCATTGAATTGACTGATCTATTATTATCTGATTTATTTTTGTTTTCGCGGCTCAGAAGTGCCCGACACACCCTGCACTTCGCCTCACGTTTTCTACAATGCGCTGTCTCATCAAATATTTCGGTTTTAAAATTCACAAATTGGAGAAAACAATTCTAAAAACGAATATATTTACAGCTCTGTGTATTTTGCAAAGACAAAAAAAGAATTCTAGTAGATTTATTTGCGACCCCTTCCGCGCGACGTCAACAAATATGCTTTTTTCCTTCCCATCACACACGCGCACCCAAAGGAAGAAAAATGTCAGGGTAAAACTTTTTCAAATGAAAAAAAAAAGGATCACGCGTAGCGGGTGCGGGCCAGAGGTGCGGAGGGCAGGCGAATGCGCTCCCCAACGACCATCAGCCCCAGCGGATCACCACCACCACTGCCACCGCTGAGAATGGAGTTTGGTCTAGAAGGCTGCTGCCCGCGAGGCGCAGAGCCCGGCCGGTGCACGCCGCGGCCGCCGGTTGCCGCAACACCCGGCAGGACAACAGTGGAAGGGTGGCCGACGGGACGGGTCAGCGACGGTCGGCGCAGCCGCGGCTCCGAACCCGAAGCGCGGCGCCCAGCCGTCGGTGGTGCGGGCGTGAAGTGTGGCGGCTGTCGGGATGGTGGTGCCGCTGCGGCTCCGCCCTCGGCGTGCCACGGCCCTGTCCCTTGCGGCTGCGGTGAAGATGCATGCTGCTGCTGCTGGTGGTGCTCTCTCGCCGCCCGCACCCCGCTGCCAATGGCGAGGGGCACCGCCGCGGAGTGTGCGGCAGCGGTGACGTGCGTCGGACCCGCGTGAGCACCACTCCCACCGCGTGGCGTGCTGACGCGGTCGTACAGATCCGCCATAAAGCGTTTGGCAAAGCCGGACGCGGGCCGCGAGGTTGGGGGGATGGAGGAGGACGGCCGCGAGGCAGTGGTCGGCTTGCGGGCGGCGGTGTTGGACAGCAGTTGCACCGTGGCACTGTTGCGCACCGCCAGTGCCTCGCTGGCAGGGCAGGGCATGCGGCCGGCGTAGGAGGGCACGGGCGGGTGGGGCCGCAACGGCACAGTGCACCCGGCTGCTGCGGCCAGCGTGGCGGCGGCAATGCCCATCTCCGGCGGTGGTGTCGCCAGCTGCGTCGTCGGCGCAGCGTCGGCGCTTTGTGATGGGTCCACTCGCGACGACAGCACGGGTGAGCCTGTGGCCTCTGACTTCCTTGTGAGGCCTGTAGGAACCGCTTTCTCTTCCTCTTTCTTCTCCCCGTGTTGCCTTCCTTTCTGCTCTGCCGTTGCGGCTTCTCCGTTGCTTGCTGTAGCGGCGGGTGGCGGGTGCGATGAAGACGGCGGTGGTGGTGGGGGTGCCGTGCCCGATGCACGTGGCGGTTGTGTCGGTAAGGGAGGCGGTGAGGCGTAGACGGTAATGGACCCTTTCCAGTCCCCGGCCCCAGGCAGAATAGGAACCGGAATGTCCATCACGGGAGCCGGCGGCTGCAGCACTGCCGCTCCGGCACTCGCCACGTTCTCGTGCGGTGCTGCGATGTTGTCTGCGCTGTTTTTCTTCCCTGATGGCGGTGGTGGTGGTGGTGGTGATGTCGCGGTGATGTGGGCAGCGTTGGTGGAGGCACCGTTCTCATCTTGCAGGAGCCAGCCGCGCATCTGCTGCAGCATGGGGCACTGCACCCGCTCCTCCGCGGTGGTGCAGCGATCGAGCAAAAAACCGAGCATTGTGGTATCCTTGGAAGTTGTTGTGTTGATGGCATTCGTGCTGTCTTGTGCAGTGGGTGCTGGCTTTGTTGCCTTCTTGACCGTCGTGCTTTCGTGTTCCTCGGCCTGCATCAGAGCGTTGAGCTTCACCAGTTGTGGCAGCTCTGACGGCTCTGCGCCGCATTTGTCAATAAGAAACGAAAGCATCGCCTAATGTAAGCATACAGTCAATTTCTCAGTACTTCTTTTCGCGAGTTGAAAGAAAAAAAAACTTTTTTCGGTTGTTGTCGTTGTTGGTGTAACGGTTGTGGTGCTTCCCTCAAAACGCAAATTTTTGAAACAGATGAATTGTGAGGAAAGCCACTGCGGTAAGACCTCGTGCGGCAGCGGCGAATATCGTAAGGAGATACAAAATAAATAAAAAAACAGTAGTGCGACAAAGTTGCAGGCGAAAAGAAAGAGACACCGTTGTTAATTCTTAAGTGTGTTTTCGAATCCTGCTTAACACTTACCGTATAAGCTGAACGCTTCAACGGGACATTAAGCGGCGTCCACACTATCACAGACACAGCACAAAAAGAAGTAAAATGTAGCGATCCGGGGACGCCCATTGCGCGTACGCATCTCTCGCTGATGCATAATGATAATCAGCATGATGTTCTTTAGAGCTGTAAAAGGCATGGAAGCTGCTGCACAATTCATTTACCCTTTTTTTTTTTAAATAGATAGAGGACGGAATGAACCTCAGCAAAACACTTTTTTTGTTCTCGGGTGAGTTGTTGAGTTGTGTTATTGCGTACTCTTTGAGCACTTCCTGTTGGTCACAAAACTCTCCTTTCAAACAAGGAGAAAATGCGGGCGTGGCTCCACTTGCATGTCCACCCACGCTTCCCGCTATCGCCATTGATTCCAAAATCCCCATTTCTCTTTTATTCATCTGCGGTAAAGCTATTCAGCAGCTGCTGGTACGACAGTCCTGACACGGGAAGGTGCGCATCGTCCATCACGCCAGCATGAGCGCCGCCGAGGTGTAGCACGCCCGTCCCGCCCAACTGGCCGATGCTGCTCGAGCCCGCACCCGCCGCCATCACCGCGGCAGCAGCGGCTGTCGGCGCTGTGGAGAAGAGCCGATGCGGCCCCATAACAGGGCTCCCACCACTGCGCGCAGCAACGCCGCCCGTGACGGCGAACTCCGCGCCGGGGCTGCGCGCCGCGGCACTGTGCGGCTGCGACGAGGCACTACTCGGGGCATCCACCATCGGGCTGACGTACCCGCACGCGTGCGCATAAATCGTCTCCGGCTCCTTGGTGTGGGAGAAGGAGTCGCCGATGATCTGGCGTCCCAGCAGGTCCAGCAGGTCCCTGTCGGTCGTGGTCTGCACGTGCTGCCACGGGGCAGGGAGGGCATCCACCGCGGACGCCACCACCTCCGCCAAGAATTCAGCCGGTGGTGCCGGCTTGGCGCCGCTGTCCGCCGCCACACCGTCGTCCGCTGCCGGTGCCGGCTCTCTGCTCGCTGCAGGGCCCGCCGCCGCCGCCGGGGCGGTCAGCAGGGCCAGAATACTGCGCAGCCCTTCCGCGGAGAGCACCGCAGGCGGGCCCGCGGCATCGGCGGCGGAGGGTCGACTCTGCGGCGTCGCGGCGGCGGTGGACGACGGCGTGGGCGGTGCCCCGCTGCTGTCTTTCGCTGTTTCTGCGACCTCCGCCTGGGCGGCGGCGCGGGGCTGACTCGCCCGCTCCCCCGCCATCTCCAGTGCGGTGGCAGCGGCTAAGGTGGGCGTGGCGACCGCCTTCTCCTCCGGTGCGGCAGCCGCGGTGACGGTCGGCGTGGGCGGGGCCGGCGCCGGCTTGCGCTCCTCCGCCCGCGCGCTGTCGCCTCGGGTCGCCGTGGACGTGTACGACGGCGGCGCGAGCTTCTGCGACCACGACGCATTCCCGCTGGTGCCCGTGGTGCCCACCGCCGCCGCCCCGCCGCGCGCGTTGGCCCCACCAGCCGCGACGCTGCTGTACGTGCCGCTGCCGCTGGCGGAGCTGTAGCGGTTGGCAGACGCGATCGGGTTTGGCAGGTCACCCATCACACCAAAGTAACGGGCGACGTGGGCGAAGGAGCAGGCGGCGTGGTTGTGGCAGTTGCCCTGCCGCCAGTTCAGGCACAGCTTCATGGTCGTGTCCAGCTTCCCCTCGCGGCGGAGGGCGAAGGCGGCCTCGCTGCCCTGCGTGGGGCTGAGGTCCTCCTCGGCCACCTGGATGACCACATTGGGGCTAATTTGCACGGCGATGTGGTCCGTGACGCTGGTGGGTTGGAGAAGGCTCTTGGTGACGTCGACCGCCTTGGAGCGTGGCTTATTACGACCCATAATGGCGATGACCTAAAGCAAAACAGAAGAAAGGGGGAAAAAAAACGGTGAGCAAAAACCAGAAAATCACCAATAATACAGAATATAAAAGAGGTTCTTAATTAATTGTGAGCATCGACTAAACTAGGCTGCGAAGAGTGGGTCAGGAAAACGTACGTCAGCGAATGCGATAGCAAAGAAAAATAATATTGAAAGGAGGAGAAATAGGAGTGTCGTTGACCTCAACTGGTGCAAAGAAGTGGATTTTGGTACAGCTGGTTGCGTACATTCTAGTGTCTAGTGGCTCTTGCTTGCATGCTGTCGATAGGTAACACAATGCAACCTTGTCGTCAGCTGTCGTTGCTTTCATCGTCAATCCATCACTTGCGTTCGTAGAGAAGGACGGAGAAAAAAAAAGCCCCCTCAGCAAGCAATGAGCTTTTATGACACGCGTGCAATGAAGTCTCAAAACGGACGACAACCATACAGCCCCGTCATCCGCCAGGCTTCAAGCCTTTGCTTCTTGAAAACGAGCAAACCTCTGAAAGTTTAGTCTGTGTTATTGCCGTTGTTAAGTTTCGTATTTTGTTTTAAGTCTGTGTAAAAAACGGGCAACATTACGTCATCCAAGCGACTTCGTCGAGTGCGCACAACACCGCACCACACACGCCAGCCCAAAAAAGTAGACACCGAAACAACAAACTTTTCACTTTTCCAACATGCTCTTCATCCGTGCACTCGCTACTCAGCGGGGGAAAGAAAGTGCACCTTCCAATTTTCATGTTCCATTCACGACCAGCCAACAAAACAACAAATAAAGTAAAAACCCAATTTTTTTACTCAGCTCAAGCTTCGTTGTGTTCTCGCTGTAAAAACACACACATGTACGCATACGCGGACGGCTTCGCGCACTGCTCCTCTTGACAGCCCTCCCTCTGCTTCACATCTTACTTCTTGTCCTTCGCGGTCAGAGATCCCTCATTGCGGTGCGTGCGCGACGCCTCGACGCGGCGGCGCATGCGGCGGCCACGACGCATTGACTTGCGCACCAGCGCGGCATCGCGCTCCACCACCTCCGCCCGGTTCGTGTACTCGACGTCGAGGTGGCTGCGGATGCCGATCTTCGACACGTCGGGGTGGTTGATACCGTACAGCTGGTCGTAGCGCGTCTCGGGCACCTCGTTCATCCACGTGCTGCTGCGCTCGTGCAGGCTCTTCGTGTCGTCGTAGTAAATGTCACCCGCACGCACGTCGTCCAGGCGCTCGCGTTCTGTCGTGACGGACAGCACCGCCTCCAGCGCCGGCCGCTCCCACGGGTTGCGCTCCGAGAAGAAGGCCGGCAGCTCCGTTGTCGCCGCAGCCGCCATCGTGCTGTCCGGCTGCGTCGGGTCACGTATCGGCGGCAGCATCTTGGTGGTGTTCTTCATCATGTGCAGGTCGTACATCCAGCCGTGGCGGCGGCGGAACTCGATGAAGTCGAACTGCTTCACCGCGCGTCCCCACTCGTAGAAGCGGTTGCGGTAGATGGAGAACTTGCGCAGCGCGTCCTCGACCTCGTCACGCAGCGGGTTGGAGAGGTGCGTCCGGGGAATGCCGAGTTCATCCATCTGCGACAGCACAATCGGGATCTTCTTCTTCTCCAGCGCGTGCACGTTGCCAAAGCGCTGCAGCATCTCGGAGGTGGGGGTGTAGGAGTGGTCGACGATGCTGCGCAGGTACAGCTCGGCTGTCAGCGGGTTCGCGCGAGGCCAGCGGCGGTCCAGCAGCTCCTGCCAGAGACCGTCGCAGCGGTCAAAGAGCTTCGCCTCGCGATTGCCCAGCAGCAACGCGTTGTAGCCGTCAATGGTCACGTGCTCGCTGTGGCGGTGCCGCAGAAAGCGGAACACGTCCTCGGCCTCCGCCGTGTTGCCCGTCAGGGCGAGGGAGAAGAGCACGTTATCGTAGGTCGACACGGTCGGGTTAATGCCACGTGCCCCCATGCGGTCGTACACGGCATCAGGGATCGCCTTGACGTGCGGGTAGCCGCACGTCATGAGGGCCTCCATCAGCGCATTTGTCAGCTGCGAGGCCGCCGGCGTGGCCTCCACCCGCACCCCGGCACCGCCAATCTCGCAGTCAAGAGCCGTCAGCGCCATCTCGTACCACCGGTACGCCTCCGCCGCCCGCTCCTCGCCCGCGTGGTCGCCGATCAGCTTGTACGTCAGCGCCGGGTCGCAGGCAGCCTCGCTGTGCAGCACGCACGTGCCCACGTCCGCCGCACGAAGGGCACGCACCAAATTTACATAGTCCATCGCCCGCAGCTCGCGACGGTGGTGCATCTCATCGACGCACGTGGCAGCTTCATTGTAGAGGCCGCAGCTCGCGAGGTTCGTGGCCAGCGCCAGCTTGGCAGGCACCGCGGCCAGCGGCTTCTGCTGGTGCTGCGCGTACTGCGCCCGCACGGCGGCTACGCGTTGGTTGTACAGGCGCAGGTACTGCTCCCGCTCCCGCTTGCGCTGCAGCAGCACGACGTGTTGCTGGCGCTTGGTGATGCCGCTAAAGTAGTAAACGCCCTCCCACTGGTTCTGCGGCTTGCGCTGCGGCAGGTTGGTGCGGATGTGATAGTAGGACGGCACCGTCGTACGCGCCACATTCTGACTAAGCTGCATTGTTCACCTCAAGATGAAATCGCTGATGACAGCGCTAGCGGAATTTTAAACCCGTATTAGAAGAGAAAGAAAAATGCTCCTTTTCCGCAACTTCTAGAAGTTAAAACAGCAGGCGGCTTCTGAGCACAGCTGTTTCTTTCAGCTAGCCCACGCAGAGCGCAAAGCAAAAAAAAAAAAAATAATAACTATAATAAATTCAGAAGCATTTGCAAGCGCACAGTACAAAGAGTGCAACATTTAAAGTGAAGAGGGATGTGTTGAGACAATGATTAGAAGCACGCCGAGACATCGATTGCCAAAATAAATTTAAAAAGGTGCACTTCTCCGCAAGGAAGCTGTTGTGAAGTCGAGCAAGCAAGACTACGTTTAGGAGAGCACAATTTGCGTCATACGAATGCTTCTGCAACTTCCACGCAAAACAGGCTGGCTTTACAGAAAAACAGTGCAACAGCCCGCGTGAATCTTTGCAAAAAAAAAAAAAGTTCATAAAAACTACTTTTTTTCTTTTTCTGTTTGACCAATCTTCTTCATGGCGGAAATAGCAGCTAATGGGAAGGCACACACATCTGAGCGACAGAAGCGCAATTAATCATATTCCAATCGTTTTTTTTTTTTCAAGGAAGGAGAACCATATACTTATTAAAAGCGAATACCACCATGATCGTGGAGCGATGTGTTTATTGGCTTTACTCAACAAAGAGTAGAAAAACTGTACAGTAAGGTGAAATAGAGAGCACTACTTTTCGTAGCAAGCATCTACGAAAACTGCTTTTAATAAGACACTGTTTTTGTGTGTACGAAAAAAGCAGATCAAATTAATGCGCTCAAATCAATGAAAATGGTTTTAAAAAGAATCGAGCGTAGCAGAGACGCCAAAGCAGGTCGATTCAGCAGGCAGCCGACAACTGCAAAAAAAAAAAAAACAATCAAAAGCTGAAAACACACCCTTCCCAAATAAAGAAAAATAACCGCGCACTGTCTATGACATCGCAGTTTTTCTTCTTGTATCATTCACACTTTTGCGTTTCTTCCTTCGAGTTCTCACCAATCTCTATGCAGAGTCGACGCTGTCTGTCAAGGCTGTGGTGTTCGTCGCGTTGACAGTCACGCGCACACCAGCACCCAACGGATACTTAATGTGAATACGCGACGACGTGGGCTGCCGGCGCCGCTTCCACGACGCCGTGTACGGATCTACCGTGACGTACGCCTCGTAGCCGCCACCTTCGATGTAACGGCTCATGCCGACATCTGCGGTAACGAGTCGGCCCTGGCACCACATGCCCACCTTCCCACCCGGCATCATCGTGTGGCCGACCACCATTGCACCAATCTTAATCCGCTCCACCTCTCCGAGCGCCTTGAGCGCCTTCTCCAGCGGCTCGCAGTTGTCTTGCATGGCCGCCTGCACCACACTGCGGTCCCAGACAGGGCTGTCCTCGGCGTGGAAGGCGTGGTTCGACAAATTCACGTCCAGCGCCCCCTGATACCACAGCTCGTGGTTCAGCTTGTTGATGCCGTAGCGAGCAAACGTTTCGGTGAGACCGCCGTGCACGTACACGACATCGCTCACGATGGCTGCAGCAGCGTTGTCCTCAACGAACATCCGCCCGTACCGGCCGCCGACGCCGTAGAGGTGCCGAAAGCCGATGGCGCCGCCGGACTCCTCCAGCAGGCGGGGGTGCGCGTAGGCGGTGTTGCCCATGAGCGACATCAGCTCGTGGTTGCCGTTGAGGGTGATGAGCCGCCCGCCCGCCCTCGCCGCCTCCCCTTTCAGGCGGTGGAGCAGCTGCAGCAGAAGCGGGGCGTCTGGGCCGCGGTCCACCACGTCGCCCAGCTGCACAACGATGTCCGTGCAGCCCTCCCGCCACGCGTCCGTGTCGTCCTCCAAAATCTCCGCCGCGCGCAGCACATTGCGAAGTCGATCCACATCGCCGTGCAGGTCGCCGATGGCCACAACACGCTGGTGCAGGCCGCGGTACACCGTGCGGCCCACCGGGCTGACTACGGGCGCCTGTGGGCGCTGGCGGGGCAGCTGGCGATGGCGGCTCTGCTGAAAGCCCACCGTCGGCGTGTAGAGGCCCAGCGGCAGCGAGGAGACAACGAAAGTGCCGGCGAAGACGAGCACCAGCACCGTCCAAAAAACGAGACGCGACCGCACGTGCTTCGGCGAGCGAAGTCGCACAAACAGGCGCTCCACCGCACTGCGCACCGACATGGCGGTCTAAGTAAATGATTGGACTGAACACTACTGGAGAGCACGCAGATAAAAGTAAGCGTTTTCAACAACAAGGCTTGTTTCTTCAATAACAATTTTTTTATAGTAGTACAAAAGATGAGGCGTCGTAGAAAACCTGGATGATGACAAATGAACAGGCAAAAAGAAAAAAAACGATGAAAAAAAGCAAGATAAGAATCGTTTTTTCTTACCGCAGGCCCTCTGATAAGCTAAAAACGAATGAATTAATTGTATTTATTTAAAAAAAGAAGTGAAGAGTATAGCAATGCGGTGGTAAGGGTGAAGAGTGAAGTGAAGAATCGACAAGAAACACTGACAAAGGAGTAGCAAGCAGTTTGGAAGCAAAGCTGAAGATGTTGGTTCTTGGTTCTATTTAAAGCGCCACTTCGAAGCGTATATTATCAGGACGAACAACAACAGGTGTGTCACGCGCAGCCTCTTCCAAATGTATAATTCTGCATCCCTGTCACATATACTTTTGCTTTTGGTGTTCCGCGGTTCGCAACGTGTGATGCGAATAAAAACAAGTCAAAGATTTTTAAGCAGATCAAAACAAACAAGAAACAATCTGTTGTTTAGGCATCTTCAATGCCGTTCTCTGTGATGACGTAGCTCACCTGCGAAGGCGGCTGCGACGGCGCGTACCGCAGCACCAGCTGCCGCACCCCGAGTGAGGCAGACTTGCGCAACTGCACGCGGCACGGCGCCACCGCCGCCCACGACAGTCCCAACGCGGGCACCACCGCCTGCCCGCCGCTGCCACCGCCGGAAGACGACGCGGTGGACGGTGGTGAGCGTGCTCGCTTCATGCTTGCTGACGACGATGTGTGCCACAGCAGACGCACCGAGCTCGGCACGGCGCGCACCTGATTTGTGACGAGCACACACCACCGATGCTGGGCTGCTGCCGCGCGCAGAAGAGTGGCTACGGTAGCGACGGAGGCATCCGTCTGCGGGGCACCGCGCATGTCTGACTGCCCCGCCAGCACCGCAGCCGCGATGGAGTCCAGCACGATGAGT
Organism: Crithidia thermophila; assembly: GCA_030849055.1. Taxonomy (NCBI): domain Eukaryota; phylum Euglenozoa; class Kinetoplastea; order Trypanosomatida; family Trypanosomatidae; genus Crithidia; species Crithidia thermophila. The sequence goes on from JASAOP010002684.1 coordinate 50,065, forward strand.
GCCCGCTCCTGCGAGCCTGCCAGCATGCGCACCGCACGCTGCAAACTTCCACACGGACTGGGCTGATCTCGCGAGACAGTACCACCACCACTAGCACCAACACCACCAGCAGCGGTGGTCGGAATGGTGGTCGACGCTTCTGCTGATGTCAGAAGGCGCACCACCTCGGCAACGGAGGCAATGTGGCGTACCTGCAGCCGAGAGAGCACCACAGCCACGGTGCACGTCTGCCGCACACCGCACCGCACGGCCTCTGCGATGGCCGTGGGCAGCTGCGCCAGCAGCGGGTGCAGCGACGTACTCCGCACCGCCCGACGCACTGCAGCGGCGGCCAGCGGGCCCAGTCGGGAGGTGGGCACGTCCTCCGAGACGAGATAAAACACCGCGCATCGCGTACGCTCCACGCAGGCGCGATCGAAGACGTCGCGGCACCGCTGGGCGGTGGTGCCTGTATCCTGCCGCAGAAGCACCTGGAAGTCGGTGTTGCGGTGCAGCGCCAGTGCGACAGCCGATCGACAGACATCGATCGCGGATTGCTGCAGCAGGCACTGCAGCCCTAGCTGCGTTTTGCCCGCGCCAGCCTCGCCGTATATCTCGGTCACCCACCCGCTGCGAAAGCCTGCCCCGCCCAGCGCACGGTCCAGCCCATCACATCCAGTGGAGCACCAGTACGGCGCGGGACAATCAGAATCGCCTGTGGAACGCGTAGGTGATGCCGATGCGGCGATAGCAGAAGAGGATGCGCGCAGAAGATCGAGTGCGCTGATGCTGCACAACGGGCAGCCTAATTGATTTATCGCCGTGGAAGTCCCAGCTGAAGTACCCACCGTTTCCGTGTCACCTCCAGAATCGCCAGTAGTTGCCTTCTTCGCCTCGCGATGGCGTTGCCCATAGACCAGATACGATGTGCAGCGAGTAAGAAAGGTCAAAGCTGCGTGCTCTGCAAACCCAGGCGTAAGAGGATGCTTGTCTGTGCTAGACGTTGAGGTGTCGGACATGCCTGTTTGCAGCTTTTCAGAAGACATCGTCGTCGTAGAAGTCGAGTCGGTGCTGCTCCGCCGATGCCGCACATCCCGCAAAATGTCCTGCTCCCGCACCACTAAATAGAGAAGAAAGTCCGCCAACGACGGAAAGGCAGGGTCCGCCCCACGTGTTTTTGACGATGGGTGGACGACACCAGCAAGATGTGCCGCCACTGCCTGACGTGCTTGAAGCATGGGTTGTGCGTCCCACAGACGCGGAGACAGCGCGGGAGCTCCGTCGCGCAGAAATAGCGATGCGACATACGCATCTGCCGGAATGCCCTCTGTTCTGTTTCGAAGACCGTCTGCGCTGTGCGAAAGAGTGCAGCGGAACGTCAGAAGAAAGCGGAGCAGGTCAGAGGCGTCGGTGCACTCCTCCAGCTGTAAGGCGGATGCGTCAGTGGAAGGCTCGTGAACAACGGAACCTTGCGAAGAAGTAAAAAGAAATGAACGCGTAGTCGATGAAGTCGATGGAAGAGCGGCGTGTGACGGACGCAGGTGAGGCTGCGAGGCCGAAGTTGACCGCATTATGAAACTCAGAAAAACCGATCAAGAAGGCGGTGCTTGTGTACGAAAATGCAACGCGGTACTTTGAAAATAGATGTGAGTGACAATAAATGGTAGTTCTGGGTACAGCATTTCTGTGTTGCGCAAGTCGAGAGACCAAGTGTGTTGACGGTAACAAGGCAATTGTTTGTGATATGGTGTACTTTGAGCTCTGGCGCTTTGACTTAAACATCAATTTGTATTTGTTTCCCTTTCGATGTTGTTTGCCGATTACAGCTCTGCGTACGTTGAAAGGGTCGAAAAAGAAAATACATGCGAGAATAAAAGATGCAGCGAAAGTTTGTCATACGCATCTTTACATTGGTGTACCGATCGCGCAAACTTGATCCAATTGGCAAATTACACGATTCAAAAATGTTAAAGGATCAACGACCTCTTACTGTGTAGCGGACGGAACAATGATTCTCTCACAAAGAGTGAAGTACATGTTTGCCAAAGTACAGCACTACTTTTAAAGCAAGGCTACGCAATTAATGAAAACGCGTGTGCTGGCTGAAATCACTTCTATATAAGCTTGTTAAAAAGAGGTTCGACCAAAGTCGTGTTCTGCACGGACAAAGCAGTGACCATAGTAAAGTTTCAACAACACATTCGTTGTTTTACAGATTTTCAAATGCATGCAAACCCTTATTTTTTTTTTGCTTTGTTTTTGAAGTTGAAGCAAGAGCAATGCTAGCAAAGCTAGACGAAAGAAGAAGAGGAGCAAAACAGCAATACAAAAAACAAGATATAATCGCATTTAGCAAAGAAGAAAAACGTGTGAAAACGTACATAAAAATGTCATCGTATAAATCGCCAAAAATAATAATTAGACGGGAAAAGGGGAACATCAAAAAAAAAAAAGATAAAAAGCGAGCGAGTAAGGAACATAAAATAAAGAACGAAAAAAAAATATCCGACAGAACAAAAAAAAACTCTTGGCGTTTAAAGTACACATATGTGTCAACGTGTGACGAGAGGAAGATCGCATTTACGGCATTAGATTGATCTGCGTTTTCTTTTTCACGAGGAAAAATAGACAGCCGTAACGAAACCGAGCAAAAGA